>JALGBA010000620.1:600000-772500 GCA_023970755.1 Azemiops feae
AGGGAGGGAAGGGCCCGATTCACCCAAGCCTTCCTTCCAGGGCTGGTGCCCAAAAGAGGGAAAAATCCTCTTTGGATCCAAGTAAGATCCTGGAGGGTGCAAATTGTGGAGGGGGGGGTTGTGAAGGAGGGGGGGAAAACCATATATTGGAGGCTGGGAGAAGAAATCGCCCCCTCCCAAAAAAGGGGGAGAAACGAAGAAAGAGAAGAGGAAGGAAATGAAGGGGTGGGGGAAGAGAAGAGGAGACAAATTGGGTTGGGGGGAGGAAAAATAGATCTAAGGGGCTTTGATGCCCTGATAGAGAAAGAGGGACCTGTCCAGCTAGCTTGTTTGCCACCCCCTCTCTTTTAAAGAGATTTTTGGGATGATTCAGACGGGGGGGGGGGGGGGGGAGACTCTTTTGCAGCAAAGATTTGGGGTGTCAGGGAGAGAGGGGTGAAGGCAGGGTCTTTGAAGGAGCCGGGGGTCCCTGTCGGAATTCCCAGACACGACCCCCCCCCCGTCCCCATATCCCAGCCCAGGGAAGGCGGTTCACCTTGCAGGTTGGGAAGCCGGCTCGGAACGGGGAAGGGTCTTTCCCGTTGATTTCCTACATCTTTAGATTAAGCCCCCTCCCCCTCGTTTCACCGCAAGCCTCGATCCCCGGTCTGCGCGCCCCCCCGCGCCCCCCCCCAAGTCTTCCTCCGCCGGCCTCACCTCCCGTATTGCTCCTCTTGGTGCTGATGGCTTCGGTGGGGGTCTCCAAGGGCCTCTTCCTGGAGTCGGGGGGATCCGAATCCATGGGGGGTTGCGGGGCGGCTTGGGGGGGCTGCTGAGGCTGAGGCCCCCCTGGCGGCTGCGGCAGCGGCTGAGACGGCGTCGACGGCGGTGGCTGCGGGGGGGCCGAAGGAAAGAGCCCGTTCTGATGGACCGATCCACCTGCCAGCAT
This sequence comes from Azemiops feae, assembly GCA_023970755.1. Taxonomy (NCBI): domain Eukaryota; kingdom Metazoa; phylum Chordata; class Lepidosauria; order Squamata; family Viperidae; genus Azemiops; species Azemiops feae. The sequence goes on from JALGBA010000620.1 coordinate 600,929, forward strand.
TTTCCAGCCGAGGGCGCGGAGGACTCCCCCCCCCGCCGTACCCGGGAGACTCCAGCAGGGGGAGGTGTGGGGGTGGGGGGTGGGGAGGGGGGAAAGATGCTCGGTTTTTAGGGAGGGGTGGGAGAAGGAGGAGGGAGGTGTGCCCAGCTGAGGAAGAGCGGAGACATCCAGGTGCAACGGACCCGGGGCAGGGTCGAGACGGGAATTGGGGGGGGGGCTCCCCAGAGCGACCCAGTCCTCCTTTTCTGAGTCTCTCTCTTTCTCTAGCTTCCCCTCCTCCCCCCAGGAAAAGCGGGGTGTGGGGGTGCTGGAGGTTGAAACCTCCCCCACCAGCACCGCCCGCAAAGGAAGGGAGGCGCAGCCCAGGAGACGAGGAAGCCCACCTACCCACCCGCCCCGGGGGTCCCCTCTCCGCTTAGGGGCTTGGCGAGGGGAGGCGGGGGTGGGAAGGCGATGGAGGGGCGACGGGGGAGCCCCGGCAGCGGCGGAGCTGGGGGGAAGCGGGGAGCGGGACGGGGAGGGGGCGAGGGGAGCGAAACCCACCGAAGCGCGTTGGGAAAGAGCGAGCGAGCGCGAGAGGAGGGCGGCAGCAGCGGCGGCGGCGGCTTCGCTTTCCCCGCATCGCTCTTTGCAGCCGGCGGGGAGGGGTGGAGGGGGTGGGGACGGGGGGGGGGGCTGGCGGCCGAGGGAGCAGCCCAACCCCCCTGACGTGGACGCGGAGACCCACCCACCCCTCTCCGTCCCCCCCCAGCAGATTGGCTGCCAGGAGCTGGCAAGTGAAAGGCGGGGGGGGCGGTGGAGTGGCACGGAACGAGAGAGAGGCGCTCTTCTTCCCGGGAGGGGGACGCAGCTGGGCGGGGGGGAGGGGAGGAAGGGGGAGGACAGAAGAGGCAGCTGCCGGGGGTGGGGTGGGAGGGGGCGGAGGGCAGAGCCGGTGGGGAAAGGAAGAGGCGGTTGGGGGGGGGAAGCTGCTTGTCTGTCCTCTAGTGTGCCGTCCATCCCTCCTGCCTTTTTCCTCCTCCCTCCCCCTCTTCCTTTCCTCTTCTGCTGGGCTGCCCTTCTGCCTCCTCCAGGCCTACCTCACAGGGTTCTTAGGAGGCTGAAGGGGGACGCCCAGAGCGGTGGAGGTGGGATGCTCCGAGCATCAAACCTTCATCTTGCAGAGGCTGACAAGGCCATCCAGGGTGTGTGTGTGTGTGACTTTTAGGGGGCTGTTCCTCACCCGGCCCCGGTTCCCCAGGGGGGGCACCCTTAATTTTGCCTCACGGGGGCTCCACGCTGGGTCCCGCGAAAGATGCCATTGCCGTGAGGCCTAGATTATTCCCAGGAACATTTTCTTTTAAAATAGACCGCAAGGGAAACTGAGGAAGGCGCCTCCGGCTGCTTCCTAGTCCCCCCTCTCTGGCCTGCCCTCGTCCGAGGGACACGACCTTAATTTTGTCCTGCGTGGGTTATCAAACCGCCCCTTCCCTGCAGGCTGTGCCTGACTGGGACTCACAAAATAGACAAAAGAGGCACAGACCTTACGAAAGACCTTAACCCAAACTCTGGTTTCAGGCCCCGGTTTCCTCGGATACAAACATAGCTGGTCCTCTACTTACAACAGTTTGTTTAATGACGGATCAAAGTTACGACAGCACTGAAAAAAGGGACTTAGCACCAATTTTCACACGACTGTTGCCGCATCCCCATGGTCACGTGATCAAAATTCAGGCGCTTGGCAACTGACTCAGGTTTATGACGGTCGCAGTAGCGTCCGGGGGGGGCACCTGATCCCCTTTCGCAACCTGACAAGCCAAGTCTACGGGGAAGCCCGATTCACTTAACAACCGTGTCACTAACTGAACGACTGCAGGGATCCGCTTCACGACCGTGGCCAGGAGCAAAGCTCCCCTAGCCACTGTCTCACTGAGCGAGGGAAATTTTGGGCTCAGTTTTGGTCGTCAGTGGAGGACTTTCTCTGCCTCCTTTTTCTATCTGCAGTGAAAAGCAGAGATTTTTGATGCTGGACATTTATAGCACAGGCTGCCCATCAATTTCCCCCCCCCCTTCTCCTTTTACTTGCTCCACAGATCCGACCTCACACACAAGCACAAAAATAAATGAACTGCTTTTTTTTTTCTGAGGAGCTCAGCATCTTGTCCAGCCGAGCTTGAAATGGGGATGCTGAGCTACTTAGCAAATCCTGGCTGGGGATACATTTGGCCCCGATCCTGCTCCCAGCTACCCAGGACCCATCTCTCATCCACCCTGGGGTGCTCTTTGGGGATATATTTTTTTTTTAAAAAAAAAATCACTTTCATCTTTGTCCATGGCCCCTCCGCACACAAAGCCTTTAGGGATGTGCCTTAGTAAGCCGTTCTTCGCCAAACCGGTGTTTATCACCAGTGGGTGTAATAAGCCAGGTCTGTGTGAAGGGAGGCAGCGCCCTAAGTCCAAATCAGATGCTCAGGATTCTTGGCAGCCTTTGACTTAACAGTGGCTCGGATATCCAGAAACTTAGGTAGTCAATAGCTTAGTTTCCCCAGCCTCTCTAATGGGCAATGGGAAGGGAGGGAGGGAGGGAGGGAGGGAGGAAGGAGAAACAGGAAGAAGGGAAGAAAAGAAAGAAGGTAGGAGTGAAAGGAAGAGGGAAGGAGAGAAAGGAAGAGGGAAGGAAGGAAGGAAGGAAGGAAGGAAGGAAGGAAGGAAGGAAAAGGGAATGGAGGAAGAGAAAGGAGAGAAAAGAGGGAGGGAGGGAAGGAAGTAGAAATAGAGAAGGAAGGAAAAAAGAAAGAAAGAAAGAGAAAGAAAGAAAAGAAAAAAAGATTCACATGCCTAGAGCTGTGTTGAAAACCCCCAGCGGACACCATTTGCCGCCCTAGGAAAAGAGAACCGGGGCAGGCGGCAGCCTCTCTTTCAGGCCCTCTTTGCTTCTCAAGTGAATGGGGGCCGGGGGGGGGCGGGGAAGAGCCTGGAGCAGATGGGCTTTTCATCCTGGCAGTCTTTGGCCGGCTCAATAGCGAAGGGGGGGGGCAGCAAGTCAGTGGAGAACAGCTCCTGAATGTTAAGCGGCCGGCCATTGTCTTGGGTGGCCCATCTGTCTGTCCTTTCCTGCTCGCCTATTGTCCGTGGCTGACACATCTGGACTCCGGGCAGCCTGGACGCGGCCCCCCCCTCCCGCTCCACAAACTCCCCAGAGCCCCCCACCCCTGGTCCTGCTGTCTGATGCCAGGCAAAGGAAGCTGAGCCCCCAAGGAACCCCCACCCTCCACCCTCCAAGGGGGACCTCCACCTCCTTCCTCACCACCCCCACCCCCCCTATTTCCTCATGGGGGCTGAGGGATCCACCCAGGGGATCCACCCTTCCTTTCTATCCACCTGCCCCCCTCCTAGACTTGCTGGAGAATTAATTTTGGCTCAAAAGGAAAAGAAAAGAAAAGACATACTCACGCACGTTGGTTGTCCAATTTCACAGCCTGCACCTTCCCCGGAAGGAAAGCACGGTGGGGAAATCTTCGTAAATCCTTTTGAATTTTTTAATATCTGTACGTAAAGCTGGGCCTAACACGTGATCTCTCTCCACACAACTCCTAAAATGAGATAAAGAGACTCCGATCCAACAAATTATACATTTATTAATTGAGCAAAATGATCCAGGACCTTTGAAGATGTCCAAATTGTTCCTAACAGCTGTCACAACGAGATTCCTGCTCTCCCCGGGGCAAAATCTGGCACTGAGATCTTGAAATCCTGCCAGCATTGATCATTTGGGATTTTAAACTTGTCAAATATTTTAATACCCAGCATTTAAAAATGGGAAAGGGGTTTCAAAAGTCAAGACGGGGGCCCAACTCTGCACTTGAAGCCTAGGCTTTTTAACACTGGCATGCTTGTGGCCACCATTTTGACTTTTTTGACCTTATACCGTGCAGGCACCTTCATCTATCCACTCTGCCTTAAGTTGGCTCTCGCACATCATCTTTGCAAGCTTGCAAACAAACTGGAATGTTGGCCAAGTACTGTACTGACTTTATTTATCTATTAAATGTATGTGCCAGCCATCTCACTGTTGAGGCAACTCTGGGGACCCGGAAGGAGTTGGCAAGTAAGGTGAGATCTCATAAACTGAACCGTAAGATGATAATAAAGTATTTTTAAATGCTGGTCATGTGGAAACTGGCATGTATTCGTGACAGTTGCAGTATCCCGGGCTCACGTGATCCGCTTTTGTGACCTTCTGACAAGCAAAGTAAAATGGGGAAGCCAGATTCACTTAATAACATTATTAACTTAAGAACTGTAAGGATCCACAACAACGGTGGCAAAAATGGTCACCAAATGGAGCAAAATTCACAACAGCTGGAAATTTTGGGGTCACTTGTGGTCGTAAGTCGAGAAGTACCTCTTTGCATCTATTTATCCATCCATCCATCCATCTTTAATAGATAATAAGCAAAATAAAGTTTAACACAAAGTTAAAATGCATTCATTAAAAAATTAGCATCGACGAAGGAGGACCACGTTAAATACAGACACTATTACAGTGTTTCTCAACCTTGGCAACTTGAAACTATATGGACTTCAACTCCCAGAATTCCCAGCCAGAATTCTGGGAGTTGAAGTCCACAAAGCATCCAGTTGCCATGGTTGAGAAAAAAAAGGCACTATAGTTAAGTTTAATAACATCTAAAATGAAAAAACAGGGATCCTAGTCCAGAATTGAGTTTGCATGCTAGTCCGCTCCAGCACTGCCACCTGCTGGCCGCTTGTCCAATAATAGGCTAATTTTTATTTTATTTTATTTTATTTTATTTTATTTATTTTATTTATTTTATTTATTTTTTTATTTTATTTTTTTTATTTTTTTTATTTTATTTTATTTTATTTTATTTTATTTTATTTTATTTTATTTTATTTTATTTTATTTTATTTTATTTTATTTTATTTTATTTTATTTTATTTTATTTTATTATTTTATTTTATTTTATTTTATTTTATTTTATGTTATGTTATGTTATTTTATTATTTTAGCATCTTTGCAGAACCCCCGATTTTGGGGAAATGGGGACCAAATAAGACCTTCGTCGCTGCAGGCTGAAGATCAACTGGAGGAGATTAAGGCAACTTTGATTCCCAGCAGCAGAGAGACCCATTTCTGCAAAAGCAAATGACAAAATCCTCTTTCCCCAAAGGGTTCACCCCTATAACTGGGGGTGCCAAGCTCTGCTTTTCATGCCTTTTGCACCCCACTTGGGGGGGGTGGGATGGGACCCAGAGGGCCCCCACCTGCGGCTTGTGACTCGGAGTGCTGCCGGCGCTGCCAACTGGCGGCAGCACCGGCCTTTGGGGCTGGCCGGAGGAGGGTGGGGGTGGGGGATGGGCAGGGGCAGGCAGCAGGCCGTGGTTGCTATGGAAACCACCCGGATGCCCCCACGGCCTGCTGGGAGTGCGGCTAAGCAGTGAGCATGCTCGAGGAGGAGGAGGGGGCGGAGAGAGGGAGGCGAGGAAGAGACTGGCATCAGATGGAGGCGGGCAGCCTTGAGTGGGCATTCATGGGGAGCCGGGGGCCCCAAAGGCGAAGGCGGCCCTAGAGAGCATCCTGTGAAGCAGATTCCCACCCCAATGCTTTCTTCTTGGGAGGGGGTCCCCTGTGCCAGCTTGCAGGCTGCCAAGCTCCCGCCCAGCGATGCCCGAGCGAGCTTCTCACTCACCCCCTGGAGCAGAAGACCCAGCATCAGCTGCCACCCCCCCAGCTGTCACTGCCAGCCCCGCCGTTCCCAGCTGAAGCCCTGGCAGGGCGCACCCCCTTCGGCCGACTGCCAGGAGCCGGGCTGGAGGTCCCCGAGGGCAGCAGCCCCCCTCTGCCCCCCTCGAGATGTCTGGGGACAGCGAGGAGACCACCCGCCTTCGCAAGCCTCGTTTCTCCTACGAGGAGAACCAGATCCTGATCCAGGAAGTGCGAGCCAACTACGGCAAGCTCTACGGCAGCCAGAGCCGGCGGGTGACGGTGGCCGAGCGCCGGCGCGTCTGGGAGGGCATCGCTGGCAAGATCAACGGCATCACCAGCTGGAAGCGCACCGGCCAGGAGGTGCAGAAGCGCTGGAATGACTTCAAGAGGCGCACCAAGGAGAAGCTGGCGCGGGTGCCCCACTCCACCCAAGGGGCGGGCAGCACCGGCGATGAGGCCTTCTCGGCAGAAGAGGAGACGCTCTTCGCCATCCTGGGGCCTTGCCTGAGGCCAGGCCCAGGTCCAGGAGAGGCAGAGTCTGGGGTCTTGCAGGGCACGTCCGGCTGCGGGGCCCCCAGTTACCAGCCGGCAGCGGAGCAGGGCACGGGTGAGTAGCTGCGATCCTGGGGCCAAAGGGTCAGGTGGGCGTCAGGGAGTAGGCACACTCTGGACCAACTTGTCAAGAGGAGGGCTGGCATTTGGACCAAGTTGGGTCTTGGGCAGGGGGGGGGGAGACAGTCGCTAGGAGCTGGAGCTGGTTTTGAAATGAAAGAGGGGCCCAGATGTCACCTGATCAAAGGCGACAGGCTTGTCAGGGTGCCTCTGAGCATGGGTCAAGTGCTTCCCTTCTACTGACAAGCCGATAGAATAGTTTTATCTAACAGAATAACAGAGCTGGAAGGGACCTTGGAGGTCTTCTAGTCCAACCCCCTGCCCAGATTCTAGACAATTTCAGACAATTGACTGTCCAATGTCTTCTTGAAGAGCGCCCACAACTTCTGGAGGCAAGTAGTTCCACTGGTTAATAGTTCTCACTGTCAGAAAGTTTCTCCTTACTTCCAGGTTGCTTCTCTCCTTGATTTAGTTTCCACCCGTTATTCTTTTTCCTGCCTTCAGGGGCTTCAGAACAGCCCCTCAAATATTCGAACACTGTTTAATTAACCTGGTTTAATTATTCACTCCCACTAAGGTTTCACAATCCTGGCTCCTCCTGCTTATTTTTCTTATTGGTGGTTTGGGAAACGGCCTGTTTGAATGCTGCATTGGTTTGGAGCTGGTTTGTGACCGTAAGCAATTGTCTAACTTCCTCTCCAAATAAAAGGAAGCCCTTTTCCATATATATCGGCATGGGGCACGACAAGCCTTCCAGTTGTGGGGGCTTAAGGGAAAGTTTGAGCCCAGCCACCTGTTCCCCCCCCTCGCCCCCAATTTTTAAAGAGGCAACAGAGGGGTGCATCTCCCTGCTGTGGCTGGTGCCGTGGAAATGAAAGGGTCACGTCTGGCAAAGGGAATCCACTGCAGCAAAAGAGGAAGCAAAATAAAAAACCCTGCGTGGCCCAAAGCCCTCCAGCAGCAGTTAAATCAATGTAGATTTTACAAACTCTGCCACATTCTTTTTAAACTCTCTTTAAAACAAAAAACAAAAAAAACTGCCGGATTAACAAACTCCAGCATGTTTTATTCAGACAACTGAAGAACTACAGGTAGTCCTCAGGTTACGACACTTCGTTTAGTGACCGTTTCAAGTTACAACAGCACTGGAAGAAGTGACTTAGGACCGTTTTTCACAGTTACGACCGTCGCAGCCTCCCCGTGGTCGCGGGATTAAAATTTGGAGGCTTGGCAACCGACTCGCATTTGTGACGGTCGCAGCGTCCCGAGGTCACGCGATCCCCTTTTGCGACCTTCTGACAAGCCAAGTCAACGGGGAAGCCGGAGTCACTTAACGACCGTGTTGCTAACCTAACAACTGCAGGGATTCACTTAGTAACTGTGGCCAGAAAGGTTGTGAAACAGGGCAAGACTCATTTGAGAACTGACTCACTTAGCAACAGAAATTTGAGGCTCAATTGTGGTCATAAGTCGAGGACTTTCTGCAATAAATTCTACCAAATAACCAATGTGTGGAGGAGTGCAGGGCTTAATTTCCCCCCCTTTTTTTAAAGAGACGTGGTGTCAGGCATCACCTCTGAGATTCTCTCTGCCTCGGGGCCTCGCCCCAATTGCAAATACAGCACCTGGACAAAATAAAAAGCACTCTAGACGTGGTCAGAGGCACGGATTGCTCCCAGAAGAGTTCTGGGCCTCAGCAGAATTGGAGGGCTGAAGCCCTGAAGAAATGTCATTTTTATTCTACCTCTTTGTGCATTTCTCCAGTGTTTCTCAACCTTGTGAACTTGTGTAATTACAACCACATACCCTTTGCTTATGTCTAGTAGTGTATAAAAAGTCGGGGGCTTCTATCACATAGGCACAGCTCCCATCTCCCCCCCCCCATTACAGACACCCCTAATAGAGCAAGGAGGAGAGTTATTGCACGTTTGCGTTTTTTGTCTCCTGTCAGAAGTCAAAGCAAACCAAATCGACAGAAACATGGCCAGGAAAACGGAGCACAAGGTGAAAAGAATTTTTTCACTTATTCCAGACAAGCAGAGAGACCCCAGTGAGGTTTCTCTGCCACTTTCCCTGAATACCAGCCAGATCCACCTAAATATAGATATATATTCTGGGAACTGTTGGGGAGGAGCCGTCTTCACCCTCTTTCTCTCACACAAACGACATCTAAACTTCACTGCCTCTTTCCCCTCTGAAATGCAGCCCCTGGGAATCCAGACCACACTCCACCACAGTAACTCTCTTTCCTTAGCCCCTACAGATCTGCCCACCAGGGTCAACGGCCCCGGCAGCCCAGAGACCTCTGCCCAGCCTTCCTGCTTGCTGAAACCCAAGGAACGCGACTCGCCGCCGCCCCCTCCAGGCCAACCTTCGTCACTGCAGATTGTCCAGATGGCTCCGTCTCCATCCTGCTTAGGCTGCCGGCCGCATCCCGAACACTCCCCGGGAGAGTTGTTGGCTACCACTCCCTGCCCTTCGACTTCGCCCCCCCTGCGGCGCCGACGTGCCCAGCTGGACCTGCCTGCCGAGCCCCCTCTGGATTTCCTTCAGGCTCAGAGGGAGACGGCTGTAGCCATCCGGGAGCTGACCTACACCCTGCGGCAAGGCCTGGAACGGCTCACGGATGTGGTGGCGGCACTGCTGCCCCTCCTTCCAGCCATGCCCAACGGTCTGCTGCCCCCACAGGGGGAATACGGTCTCCCCATGGCAGCCCTGGGCACAGAGACTGCCTCTCCTCGGGAGGGCATGCCTGCCAAGTTGGAGCTGTCTCCCGGGCAGGAAGAGCACGGGGCTGAATGGGGGCCATCTCCAAACAGGGCCCCTCCGGCGCCGAAGCGGAGGAAGGGGACCCCAACTCGGAAACGCAGAGGACGCTGGAAGAATTTGTGAACACCAGGACAGATGTGCTTTCCCCTCCCCCGTCCAAAAAGGAAAGGCAGACGGGGACTGCTTCCCTGGAATGGGTGTCTCCGTCTTGTCCTCTGTCTTCCCACAGGGAGGGCAAGACCCCTCTGCACTGCCCCATCTTCCGACGCCAGGGGCCGTGGTGCCTGTGCCAGGGGCCACACTCCAGGCCAGTCCCCGAGGTCACCTCTGCTGATTTTTGTGGTCCAAGCGTTAAGTGCAAAATTTTATTCCACGCCTGGTGGGCTGCCACACACCACTGCCACCTTCTCCATTTGTGGATGTCAGTCTTTGATTCCAAAGGGAAGGTTTGCTGGGAAAGATCCAGAAAAAAAAATAGATCGGGCCTTATAGCACAGGTAGTCCTCGACTTATGATCATAATTGAACCCTAACTTTCTGTTGCTAAGGGAGACGTGTGTTCAGTGCATTTTGCCCCATTGTACGACCTTTCTTGCCACAACTGTGAAGTAAGTCATTGCAGTGGTTAAGAGTTAGTAAGAGGGTTGTAAAATGAATCGGGCTTCCCCGTCGATTTTGCTTGTCAGAAGGTTACCAAAGAGGGATCCCGTGACCCCAGGACACTGCGACCGTCATAAGTATGAGTCAGTTGCCAAGTGTCTGAATTTAGATCACATGTTCATGAGGATGTTGCCACGGTCGTGTGAAAAACAGTCATAAGTCACTTTTTTTTTCAAACGGCCACTAAGCCAACTTTTGTAAGTCGAGAACTACCTGTAAACTGGACAGATTCCTGAGTGAGACCCAGGGTTCCTGCAGTTCTGTTCCCACAATGCAACGGTCGTATTTGCTCCATCCTACTGTATGGGGAGCTGGTCCTGTGGCCTGCCCCATGGCTGGAAAACAAACTTAACTTTTGGGTAAGTTTCACGCCAGGCCGCAACCCGGAAGATCGGTGGAGAAGAAAGCCTTGTGGCAAATGCCTTTGATGACACTGGACTGGCAGAAGCTCAATAAACTATTTTCATACAATCCGATCTCTCACTTGCACACCTGTGACACGCGTGGGGAGCAAGGGTAGGGCTGTCCACAAGGAAGGGGGAATGCCACTCTCCTGCGCACCCCTTCTTAAGATGCAGAATGGATAAAATCGGTCATTTAAGAAATATTCTCTCACACACACCCCAAAAAGGGAGGGGGGAAATGTTTCATACTGCTGGTTTTGCTCAGACAGGTAAGTCCTCAACTTACAGTCGCAATTGGGACAGGAATTTCCACTGCTCAGCAAGACGTTTCATCGCCCAACCAGGTAACATCATCAGTGTTCAGTTTCAGTAGCACTGATGATGTTACCTAGTTGGGTGATGAAACGTCTGGAAGAAAACAACCAAGTTCAGGGAGCAACAAGGACCCCATAGTCGTCATTCTCCTCCTCCTCACACTCCCCATCCTCCTGCTCTCCACAAACCCCACTCCCTTCTAGCACTGATGATGTTACCTAGTGGGGTAATGAAACCTCCAGTGATGGAGCACCGGAGATTAAAGGTGTCAGCTGTGAACTTCTCTCCATGATCAACTTTTTTCCCCAAGCTGAATGACTCTGTGAAATTCAAAGCGGTCCCATCTCCCCCACAGGCACAAAATGTGCCATAATTCTATTTATTATTCCTTCTATTGTGGGGAACCAGCAATAGAACCGTCTCTGCACTCAGGTCGATGGGTCTTGCCACACATTGGCATGAAGCAACCGGCTTCCAATGGAGGAAGCAACATAATAAAACGATGGGCTTACCGGAAAATACTGCAGGGAATAAAAAGAGGGATTGTCCCAGATTTGTGGCATTCTCCTGTTGCCATCAGAAAAGTAAAAATAAGCACATGAGAGTCAGGGCAGGGGATTGAACTAGATGACCTCCAAGGTCCTTCCAACTTTATTATTATTATTATCTTTTATTCATTAGACACGAACCTCAGTCAACTGAACATTGAAGTTGGCTGGCGCTGATGGTTGACACGGGTTGCTACCAGCATCCTAGGTGTCAACCAGGTACCTCCTTAAAATATAAGATGTTCCGAGTAGCGCAGTTTATTGTAACATTATTATTTAACATTATTATTATTAATTATTATTATTATTATTATTATTAAATTTCACCCACAAAAAGCAAGCTAGGAAAGCATTAACAAACAACCAAAATCATTTCTCCCTAGTCAAAACCGGGAGAAAAATTGGCTTTTGGAAGGAGAAAATTGATTCGTGAACTGTGGCTGGATCAGCCCTCCAAAGCTCAACGCCTCCTGCAATTTTCACTTGCCCATCAAAAGATGGAGCCTGCAGCTCCTATGCACAACGCAACGAGGAATTGCGGGTCTGCTAAACCCAGTGTTTTTCCAAGGTTGGCAACTGTGAGATCTTGGGGACTTCAACTCCCAGAATTCCCCTGGCTAGGGCAATTCTGGGAGCTGAAGTCCCCACACAGTTGCCAAGTTTGAAAAACCACCAGGTTAAAAAATGCTGGGTCTATTCTCTGCAAGCTAACCACATTGGGGCCAGCAAGTCAGCTCTGTGGCTGAAAGTTAACCCTGAAATTCGCTCTGGCTGTGTGAAAAGTTATGCTTGCATCATCACTGCCTCTTCCTTGTGGATTTTATGGGTTTTTTTTCCCTTTTCCCTGCCTGTTGAGAACCCCCTTAGCAGCACCCCTAAAGTTGAACTTTGAACTGCAGGGAAGGGGAGGGTGATTTGCAAAAGGAAAAAAAAAAAAGAGGAAGTCGAGCAGCCGGAAATGCACCACAGCCCAACATCCGGACTTTCAAGCCGCTTTGCAAAGTGGGTAATGTATTTTCCCTTTTCCTTAACGCTGAAAAACCCAGTTAACTCTTTCTTGGATCTTGGCTATCCTACGTAGGAAGAGCAGCGGCAGAGACATCCTGGGCCTCGGAACCTTCACCTGCACCCCCAAAAAATAGGCAGTGGTGCCGGTGGAGACAGGACCACCCAGGATAGAAGTTGGAAATTAAATCTGTGACTTGCAGGGAAAGCGGTTATCTGAATCGGTCCTTCGGCAACGGCCGAGGGACAGTATTTGGGCATCTGGAACGTCAGGGCGAAGGCAGGAAAGGGAGAAAGTGGGGAATCTTTAGTTCCTGGGGAAAAGAAGCTGTTATAATATTGACACCCCGACTTTATTTGTTATTTATTAAATTCATTTGCTGCCCATCGCACCACAAGATTTACTTGCTTCAATCGATACAGCTTTGGGACCAAAAGAACACCTCTGTGGAGGATGGACAGGGGTGCGATGATGCTATGAGGCGCTGCTGGTTGTCCACTCGATCCTCCCTGGGCAGTGGCTGCTGCACCCATCATCCCCGGCTAATGCAGCTACTGTACCAAACTCCAATGCAGCACCCAGGCAGCATTTCCATTGGGCGACCCGCTCCCAAGACCCTCTTCAGGGTTTTTAGTGCAGGGGTCCCTACACTTGGCAACTTTAAGACTTGCGTACTTCACCTCCCAGAATTCAACTCCCAGACTTGTGGCCTTCACCTCCCAGAATCCCCCAGTCAGCTAGCCAGGTAGCTGCATGTCTGCTGGGGAACTCTGGGAGTTGAAAGTCCCCAAGTCTTTCCCAAGTGGTCAGGTCTGGAGACCCCCGTTTGAGTGCAACCGGCCACCCAAACGCCTCTTTCCCCCCCCCAAGCTCTTTGCCGCACGGGAGGAGTGACGGGAGTTGTAGTCCCCCATCTCTGGGACTCATGTGGCTGAGGGGGGGGCTCCAAAAATATCCTCATATTTTTATTATTATTTTGCAAAGCCTCAACAATGCGGGACAGCCCCCCTTCCGCTACCATCAGACCGCAGGGCAGCATCGTCGCGGGGCCAGGTCGCCTTTAAGAGCCGCCGGCCCCCGCCTCCGCCCCGCGAGCCCAGACCGCCTCCCTCCAGTTCCAGGACTACATCTCCCGACAGGCTTCGCGAGGGACTTATGTAAGTTTCTCCATGTAGGAGGGCAGGCGAAGAGAGGGGATTCCCCCCCTTTTTTTCCCTCCCTCTTCGCCTCGTCTGCCTGCCCGCTCGCTCCGGCCTGCCCGCCCGCCTGCCTCCTCCCCGCCCCGCTCGGAGCCCCTTCCCGGGCGCGCGGGCCAGCTTTCCCCCCCCCCCGCCGCCGCCTCTCTCCCGGCCCGGGCGTTTCGGCGGCGTTCCGGCCTCGGGGGGCGTCGGCCAAGATGTCTTCGGTGCAGGCGTCCCGCAGACAATGGTGCTACTTGTGCGACCTGCCCAAGATGCCCTGGGCCATGATCTGGGACTTCAGCGAGGCCGTCTGCCGGGGCTGCGTCAACTTCGAGGGCGCCGACCGCATCGAGCTGCTGATCGAGACGGCGCGCCAGCTCAAGCGCAGCCACGCCATGCCCGAGGGCCGGTCGCCGGGGCCGCCGGGCGCCAAGCAGGCCAAGGACGGCGCGGGAGGCGGAGGGACGGCGGCGGGGCTGGAGCGCTACGAGCGCGCCCGGCTGGCCGGCCCCGACTACGCGCTCAGCCCGCGCTTGCCCAACGGGCTGGCCCGCGGCGAGGAGGCGGGCGGCGGGGAAGGCAGCCGGCAGAGCCCGACGGCCCGGCGCGCTCTGGTGGGCCCGGCGCCGCCCGGCCTGGTGCCTCCGCCGGGGCTGATGCTGGCGGCGGCCTCGGTGCGTCCCGGGCCGGGCCCGCTGCCGCTGTCCTCGCCGCTGCTGGGCGAGCTGGCCAAGCCGGCGTCGTCGCGGGCGGGCTACGAGTACGAGAAGGAGAAGGCGCGGCACAGCGAGTGCCTGGCCGAGCTAAACGAGGCCATGCGGGCCCGCGCCGAGGAGTGGCACGGCAAGCCCAAGGCGGTGCGGGAGCAGCTGCTGGCGCTGTGCGGCTGCGCCCCCTTCACGGTGCGCTTCAAGAAGGACCACTCGCTGACCGGGCGCATCTTCGCCTTCGACGCCGCCGCCCGGCCGGGCTACGAGTACGAGCTGAAGCTCTTCGCCGAGTACCCCTGCGGCTCGGGCAACGTCTTCGCCGGCGTGCTGGCCGTGGCCAAGCAGATGTTCCAGGACTGCCTGAAGGAGCCGGGCAAGGTGCTCTCCTCGGGCTACAAGTACCTGGAGTACGAGAAGCGGCACGGCTCGGGCGACTGGCGCCTCCTGGCCGAGCTCTTCACCGAGGCCGTGCGCTACTTCCGCGAGCCGCCCGCGCCCGACGCGCTGCCCCAGCAGTTCCTCGATGCCGCCGCCGTTGCCGGGCCACCCAACGTGCTGCTGCGGGCCGCGCCACCTGCCCGCCCGGGCTTGCGACGACGCAAGGCCTCCCCGGAGCCCGAGGGGGAGCTGGCGGCCGGGAAGCTGACAGGCGAGGAGCAGTTGCAGCAGCAGCGCCAGCATTGGATGCCCCCGGGGTCCTCGGCCGCTGCCGGGCTGTACCCGCCACCGGGCTTGGCACACCTGCCCACCCAGGCCGGCCTGCCCGAGGGCTCCCTGCGCAACGACCCCTCGCCCATCACAGCCCTGAAGAACGTGGCCGACACGCTGGGCGGCAAGGAGCTCAACCCTGTGCACTCCACCACCGCCCGGCAGAACAGCACCAGCCCGGCCTCGCCGGCCACCTCGGGACCCCACCGCCTGGTGCCCCGCAACGGCGAGCCAGGCCAAGCAGCCACCACCACCTCTTCTTCCTCTTCCTCCTCCTCGTCTTCATCGTCCGGAGCCCACTCTTCCGGGGCGGCCGAGCCCAGCGGCACCCAGAGCGCCCCCGACTCGTCCGGAGGGGCGGGCAGCGCCCCACTCTGCTGCACCATCTGCCACGAGCGGCTGGAGGACACCCACTTTGTGCAGTGTCCCTCGGTGCCAGGCCACAAGTTCTGCTTCCCCTGTTCGCGGGATTTCATTAAGGCCCAAGGAGCCGCCGGCGAGGTCTATTGCCCCAGCGGGGAGAAGTGCCCCCTGGTGGGCTCCAACGTGCCCTGGGCCTTCATGCAGGGCGAGATCGCCACCATCCTGGCGGGGGATGTGAAAGTAAAAAAGGAGCGCGATCCGTGAAGCCGGCCGAGAGGAGAGGCTACGATCCGGGACGGTGTGTGCCGTGGCATGCCCCCTGCCCGCCTTGGCTCCTGCGGCCAGGGCAGGGACTGGAGTAACTTATTCCCCCTCGGACATCCTCTGTAACCCGCTGCGGATTTGCAGGGGGCTGTATATAGTTCTATTTTTTAAATCCTATTTCCATAGCCAGCTTATATCTGAAATCACATCTACGTAACCTACTACAGGGGAAGGGGTGGGCGAGGGGTTGGGTGGACGGACTACTCACTTGCGGGCTGGGAAGGAGAGACCGAAATGCGGGCTTGACGAGTTCAGAAGTCTCTTGGGGCATCTCGCCCGCCACGAAGATGCCACAGCCAACTTTCTCCGATGTCTTGATGTTTGACTCTTTCCCGAACCAAAACTTCCCCAGCCCCACATCGGTCCACTAGGTGCTACTTAAACCTGGTTGCAGCTTCACTTGCTCACGTTCCCCCGTTCCGCTTCATTCAGAGGCCTCCTCCCCGTTGGATGGCCAGTCTCTGTACGTGTCGTTCACATGGCCCGGCCGTCACAGCTCGTCGCTGGACACCGTTCTGAATCTGTGCACCTTCGTTGGGAAGTTCAGGAGTCTGAAACTAACTGGGTTTGGATGCTGCGTGGATCCAGGGAGGGGAAGGAAAGGAGGCATGCTGTGTGGGAATGGCTGGGGGGGAGGAGGAGGAGAAAGGGGGTCTAGAAAATTAGGAGGAAGCGGTATAGCAGGAGGAAGGAGAGGGATGGAAAAAGTGCCTCGCGTGTTGATCTTAAAGTTAGGCAGGGGGGGTATTTTTCATACCAAAAGACTAAGCATGCACACCAAAAATAAGGGTTGGGGTGGTTTTTTTTGTTAAAATGCAGAATTTGTCGGGTGGAAGAGTAGAGAAGGTCCAAGAAGGGCCAGGATTGAGAGGGGTGTGCGGAGGAAAACACCAAATACAGACCCAATCCACTGCCATTTTCTTTCTGCTGCATGAGCTTCTCTTGAATGAATAAGAGAAGCATATAGAGAACACATCTTCAGATGTATTCATACCTTACAGATGAGTAGGGTTCCCACACCCATTCTCCTCAGCCAGCCAAGGCTGAGAATAATGAGTATGGGGGCTCAGGTTGGATGGGGGGCTGCTCTGGGGTGCCGTTTAGCCTTGCTCAGGATGGCACTGGGCAAAAAAACCACCCCCACAAGTTCAGTTCTGCTTCCTCGCCGCCTACAGGAGAATCCTGTGACAGAAGAATCCCCCGGGTCTGTTGGTTTCCTGACTCTTAAGAAGAGAGATGGTGTTAGGTGGAGAGGGGGGAAAAAAATCAGATTCTTAATTAAAGAAAGGTGGCCATCAATCCATAAAGGGGAGGGGGGAGAAATGGCACACTCAGTGTGATGGGATTTGGGGGTACAGGGGACTAAAATACAGGCACTACCCCATAACCTCTGATCTGTTTGTGTGTGTGTGTGTGTGTGGTTCCACATCTGTTCACTTGTTGGTGGTTCTGCCGACTTTGGTGTGTGTTTGTGTTGCAACGGGGGAAGAGGTCGGACAGGAGAAAATGTGGGGATCAGATTCCCACGTGGAAGACTTTGGGGTGAAGGGGAGAGAGAAGGTTAAATTTGTTTTTGTATTTTACTTGTCTCTGTCAATAAACTTGGTTATCTTTTTTTTCCCCCATGGATTCCTCTCCTTCTCTGATATTGTGTGTCTTGCGTATGTACTGACACACACAAACACGCACAACTTTGCTGGCCATCTGAAGTTGCCCTTTATCCAGTTTGTTCTCCCCACAGATTTCTCAGGAAGGTTATGGCAGGGGCTACAGTGATGGGCCTCTGGTCTCTGTCACCTTTCGTGGACAATCCACCCCAGAAGGGATAGACGTTGATGCCACCTGTGCAGGAGTCCTCGTAACGTCGTTCACCATTTTCTCGTAAAGGCCGTGTCCGCAGCAAACAGGCAGTTCCTGAGACAATCAACGATCTCACATACCATGGGCAGGAGCAAAGGGCGGAAGGTATAGGAGAATTATAAAATGACAGCATTGGAAGGGACCTTGGAGATCTTCTAGTCCAACCCCCTGATCAAGTAGGAAATCCATGCTGGCTGGGGAATTCTGGTAGTTGAAGTACACAAGTCTTGGAAGTTGCCAAGGTTGGACACCTCTGCCTTATTCCATTCCAGCTGTTCAATCTTTTCTTGAAGACCTCCAGTGATGGAGCCCTCACAAGTTCCGGTGGCAAGCTGGTCCACTGATTAATTGTTCACATTGTCAGGAAATTTCTCCTTAATTCTAGGTTGGTTCTCTCCTTGATTAGTTTCCATCTATTGCTTCTTCTACCTTCAGGTACTTTGGAGGATAGCTCGACACCCCCCCCTCCCTTCTTCCTTGTGGCAGCCCTTCAGATATTGGAAGACTGCTATCATGTCATCCCTGGTCCTTCTCTTCATTAGACTAGACATTCCCAGTTCCTGCGACTATTCATCTAGAACAAGTTCCGAGTCTCAACCCGGAAGACCAGGGTGCCCAAAGCTGCCCTAGAAAAGGGAGAACCTCTGAGCCCTGGCTGATGAAGCTGTGGTGCTCACCATGTTACTGAACATCAGCTCTGCTGCAAGGTGACCTCCCACCAAGAAATGGCTTCACCAGCTCAGACCACTGAAAGCAGCACTCTGAAAAAACAACTTGCTCAACTGTTGGAGGAAGAACCAGGGGTCTTCTCCCAGCTTGCTTGCTCACCCCCCCCCCCACCTCCGTGCCCTTAACCTGGTCAGCTGAAGCCAGACAGATCTCCTGGAGCATGTGGGGAAATGGATCCTTCTCATCAGTCCTCCGCAATTAAGGATCTACCGCAAGGGTCTCCAAACTTGGCCACTTTAAGACTTATGGACTTCAACTCCCAGAATTCTGGGAGTTGAAGTCCACAAGTCTTAAAAGTCTTATGGAATTGTCCTTTGGCTTATGTGGTAGAAGGAGAGCGAGTAGAAGGAGTCCAGGAAAGCCAAAAATAAGAAGAACAGCACCAACTATTCTGACTCACACACTTTATTAAAAGGCAGCAGCTTTCATGAGCTGCAGCTCACTTTGTGAAATCGTGTCACGGGCAAACATAAGAAGAGGGCAGGGGTTTGACCCATGGTGATAGCCAGCATCTTTCCTTTTTGACCCCTTCCTGGGGTTGCCTCTATATTGAGCTGTTTTCAATCGAGGTAGTCCTCGAAATTATGATCACAACTCAGCCCCAAATTTCCTTTGCTAAGCAAGACAGTTGTTAAGTGAGGTTTGCCTCATTATATGACCTTTTTGGCCTCGGTTATTAAGTGAATCACTGCAAGTTGTTAAGTTACGGACACGGCTGTTAAGTGAATCTGGGTTCCCTTTTGACTTTGCTTGTCAGAAGGTGGCAAAAACGGGATCACGTGTGACCCCAGGACACTGCGACCATCATAAATAGGAACCAGTTGCCAAGAGTCCCACGTTCTGATTAAGCCCCTTAATCAACAATCGTAAGTGTGAAAAATGATCATAAGTCACTTTTTTCAGGGCCATTGTAACTACAAACAGTCATGAATTATTTTCCAAATTATTTTCCAAAGCATCACAGGGCAGGACAAGGAACAATGGATGGAAACTAATCAAGGAGAGAAGCAACCTGGAATTAAGGAGAAACTTCCTGACAGTGAGGACAATTAACCAGTGGAACAGTTTTTGCCTTCAGAAATCGTGGGCACTCCATCACTCGAGGTGTTCAAGAAGAGACTAGACAGCCCCTTGTCTCAAATGGTATAGGGTCTCCTGCTTGAGCAGGGGGCTGGACTAGAAGACCTCCAAGGTCCCTTCCGGCTCTATTCTGATTGATTGAAATGAAGAGTGGTAAGTCTAATCTTTTCTTTAAAACTTCCAGTGTTGGAGCACCCACAACTTCTGGAGGGAAGTCGTTCCACTGGTTAGTTGTTCTCACTTTCAGGAAATTTCTCCTTAGTTCCAGGTTGGATGCCTCCTTGATTAGTTTCCATCCGTTGCTTCTTATCCTGCTTTGGAGAATAGGCTGACCCCCTCTTCTCTATGGCAGCCCCTAGATATTGGAAGATGGCTATCATGTCACCACTCATCCTTCTTTTCCTTAAACTAGACATAGCCAATACGCCCCTGCTTGGGGTGGAGTAGAAATTACAGTATGTACAATGTGCAATAAATTTAATATACCTGTAAGCTGCAATCTTTTGGTCACCACCAACCTGTCTAGTGTCCTGATACCAAACAGTAGCCAGATGTTCCCCTTAATAGAGGTTGCCGCTCCATAAGGTTCCACCAAGCCTTTGGTTGTGACATCCTTGGGCCACCCACATTCTTGCAACGGTGTCCCTTCCACCAGGTGGCAGAGGGACCTGGTTTCCCTGGCTGGCCAAGGACAGATAACTAGAGAGCACGGTAACTTTTTAACTGTCCACCAGCAGGAGGAGTGTTGGGATAAAGAGGCCGCTTTATAAAGACTCCGACCTGTCCAGGTGACAGCCCTTCAGATACTGAGAGACTCGGGACAACTAGCCGTCCAGGTTTCGACTGACGCGAACAGCTTGCACATCCCAAAGGCAAGCCCTCTGCAAATCACCCTGGACCTTGGGTCCCAAAACTGGATTGTCCTATAATCATGGAAACCTGTTGACTCGCCTGACGTCTGGGCATCTTGAGTCTTTGGCTCCCAAAGTGCCACTGCACACTTTGGGGGGGAAAAAGAGGAAGGCAGTCCCTTCTGAGATCAATCTTTCTTTCAGGCTGTGGGTTTAGGCTTGAGCTTCCAAACGAAGGCATTTGGGGCAAGAAGAGGAGCCTTAAAATAAAGCATTGAACTTCCCTAAGAAACCAATTCCAGGATTTCCCGCTCTCCTTGAAATTTTAAGCACGGGCAAGCCATCATTTTTCCTCTCCGGAATTTTGGAATGCTGGGCTCGGTCAAAATGGAATCGCACGATATCTCCGAGTGGACCTCGTACTACAACGAACCTACAGAGGTACGTGGAGTGGAAGACGGGAGGTGTTTTTTTTTTTTTTTAACAAGAAGTCGTATTCAAGGAATCTGGGTGGTTTAGGGGGAAAGAAGAGATCTGTGCTTCCTTTGTGGTTAGGATGCGTATCTAGAAAATAATGAGGGGTCCTGAGGTGGGATTTCACAGAAAAAGTAGGAAAACCTACAAAATATTGCATATAGCAAGATGGTTTCTTCGTCTTTTTTGCCTAGGAGAGAATGATTAAACTAAACTAAACTAAACTAAACTAAACTAAACTAAACTAAACTAAACTAAACTAAACTAAACTAAAACTCTTTAAGGTATACGCTAAACTAAAAATAAACTAAAATAGACTGATCGCCTAAGCTGGTTGAGTTTCGCATTTTGATTATTATTATTATTTCGTATGGCGTAACAGAATGTTGATAAGGAAAAAGGAAAAGAAGTTGAGCACGGTTCAATCACATTTAATAAGAGAGGAATGGACTCCCATCTCCAGCTAAGATCCATTAATTCTAACAAGCCCTTGATCCAAAAGTGACAAGTTAGAAAATTCAGAATCAAATCGTTTTTCATTATTTATAAACTTCCCAGGTCTGGAAATTCCACTCAGCTCCCACAAACGAAAGAAGTCGCTTATAATTTTATCTAATGAAATTTTTAAAAAAACTATTATTTCTTCGGCATTGTGCCCAATAGACGTTAAAATAAACTGTAACTTTGTAAATAAAGAAGCAGTCAGACCACCTTAATAATTTGCCTTCTAATCAATTCTCTCAGTCTTGCCAAACAGCTTCTAGATTTCCCCCAAACCCTCACAGAATTGTTGGATTACAGTTCCCATCACTCCCAGCCAGATGCCTGGGTTAAAAGAGTTGCACTTCAAACCAACTTGGCGACAATTGGTACCAGCACTGCTTTATTTTGAATCATCATCAACCCCATCATATTCATCTAAAGGAATAAAACCCAATTACTTTTCCATAGTGGCCATTTTTGCTGGAATTAACAAGCGCTTCTTAAGAAGCCGAATTGTTTAATAAAATGAAAGCCGCGCTTATAAAAACTTACAAGAAAAGGGACATCCTTCCTGCCCTCTTTCTTGCCCTTATTTTAATTAATATTTTTTTTTATTAAGTAAGCAAATGTAGTCAGCCTCATAACGCACCGATTTTGAAAGGTTCGGTTTACAGCTACCCAATTCTGAGAGTTTGCAGTGCCAATTTCCAAAACAGCTCCATAAACTGGCGCTGTGGAGGGAAGGGAATTTGCTGGCGAGGGGGTTGATGGTGGATTGATTGCCACCCTCCTGTCTGGTCTTGAGCTGGGTTGATTTCATACACACCCTTTCAGGAAACCGTCTTTGGCTGTTTCTACGATGTTTCCCTGCTGCCCCATGTTCAGCTACCAGTCAAACCGCCATCTGCGCACGTTTTACCACCTGAAGAATATGCTTTTGTACCAGGGATGCCTGCCTGGGCAGCAATTTCTAATTCTGCTCCTTGCAGTTCTCGGCCACCAACTCTCTCCAAATTCGCCCTTTCTGGTCTTAATTCTTTCTACAACTAAGTCAATCAACAGAAGTTTCTGAAAAGATTAAGGCAGCCGCTGAAATCTATGCCCATTTACCTGTGGATAGCACCCTGCTGATCTCAGTGGAAGTAAATGCAGATTAAAGCTCAATTTTTCTCTGCACTTCAATAACTCCAGGATGAGCAAGAAATCCCAGGCTGGCAAAAGGAAATCTTTTCCTCTGATACAAAAATTAAGTCGAGGAACTTTCCAACACTGAATTTTAGCCGATCTGCACGGTTGGATCAGTCTGTTGCAAAGAGATTCTGAAATTTCCTTTGCAGGCAGGGAATTCTAAGCAAATATATTTTCACTAGGAAATCTCTTTCTGGCAGCAGAAAGGATTTGATGGTCAGAAATGGTGGGGGAAAAACCCTTTTTCAGATAGCACCTCGTGTTTTTAACCAATCTCTGCAAATAAAGGATCCTTTAACAACACCAGAAGAGTCAGAGGTGGCACACAGTGGACAAATAGCACTCGGTCCCTTCCTCAATTAATGGGGGGGGGGACTTTTTAAAAATGTTTAAATTCTGTATCCTCAACATGGTTAGCCCAATCTTAACGGAGATGATAATGATAATAGTAAGTAGCAATAAAGGAGAATATTTGTAGCTTAGGGCTGAAATGAGGGGCTCCTTGGTGCTCTCTGAGCTTGTTTGTTTTCTTGTAGACGTTTCATGACCCAAACTAGTAACATCATCAGTGCTAGAAGGGAGGGGGAGTTAACCTAGCACTGATGATGTTACCTAGTTTGGGTCATGAAACGTCTGCAAGAAAACAAGCAAGCTCAGAGAACGCCCAGGACGCCTCATAATAGTAATACCATAGTATAATTTTTATATTAAAATAATAACACTTTTCTAAAAGGAAAAGAAAGAATACATTTCACAAACAAAAGCCTGCTCATAGATCTTCAAGTTAAAGTCAGCCTGATGATTAGGCTGGGAAGGAGGATGCTAGCAAGGCTCAAGAAACACCCTGCGCTCAGCTGAAGGTGTGAATGCTCCTTGTTGGAGCTGACACGTTCTGAGACCTCAAAAGGTTGGCTCGAGGGAGCTCACGTCAACTGACTGGCTCATACCTGCATGTTATTGTTTGGACTTCAATAAGTGCCGTAAAGGGATGGGTCGGTGTGAATGCGCAGAAGCCGCCAGTTATGCAGGAAGACAGAGTTGGGCCTCATTTGCAACGGTGGGCAGGACATCGGGATTCCTTTACTGGTTTGTTAGATTCAGAAGGTCGTCCAGCTCCTAAATATGTGACTTCAGCCGCGAGAAAAAGGCAATTTTCTGCCAATTGAAGCAGGAATCAGCCACCCACCCTGAGAACAGCCCTCAAAGGGTTTCCCACCGGTGCGCTCAAACCAGGAGTTGTTTCCTATGATTGGCTGAACAAACCGTAATTGAGAATAATTGTAAACAACGCAGGATGAGTTAGTGCAGCTGGTCCTTGACTTACGACCATTCGTTTAGTGACCATTCAAACTCACAACAGCACTGAATAAAATGACTTACGACCATTTTTCACACTAAGGATCGTTGTAGCATCCCCCTGGTCACATGATCCCCTTTTGCGACCTTCTGACAAGCAAAGTCAATGGGGAAGCCAGATTCACTTAACAACCGGGTTAGTAACTTAAAAGTGATTCAGTTAATGACCCTGGTAAGAAAGGTTGTAAAATGGGGCCAAGCTCACTTAACAACTGTCTTGCTTAGCCACATAAATTTTGGGCTCCATTGTGGTCTTCAGTCAAGGACTATCTGCCTATTAAAAGTCAAACCAACAAATTATAGGACTCTGGATTGTATGCAGATCCAGCCACTGAGTTGCACAGGATGTCTCCCTTCCTCGTGCTACGGCGTGGCTTTAACCATGTTTGTTGCAAATGTCAGGCCTTATGCCTAAAACAGCCGAAACACGTAATGACATTTTTTAATACCTATTTTTAATGCTGTTGCAGTGAACCGCCCAGGGTTTTGGTATATAAGACAGGCTGCCACATCAGTTGTGTAAGTCAATAAATTGCTTCATGTGTATTGTGAACTGTAGGCTTGTTTCTTTGATCTTGGGGAAAAAACACCAGTGGGAGGCTTGAGAGAAAAATAACTCTCCATCACGGTGGGCTGTCCTTCCCCAAAGACCAGGAAATGGGCCCATGGAGACATTGGTGGTCTTGGATTTTGCAGGTCAAGCAGGATGTTAATCCTTGTTTTCAAGTACTTAGAATAACAGAATAACAGTATTGGAAGGGATCTTGGAGGTCTTCTAGTCCGACACTCTCCCCATACTATTTCAGTCAGGTGGTTGTCCGATCTCTTCTTTAAAACCTCCATGATGGAGCACCCACAACTTCTGGAGGCAAGCCGTTTTAGTCTCTTTGGAGGTCTCCAGGTTTGGACTCAAAGGCTGCTTGTCAAGGGCTCCAAAATCATCAACCTTCTCATTCTTTTCTGCTAAACCAGGGGCCTCCAAACCTGGCCACTTTAAGATTTGTGGACTTCAACTCCATGGCTGGCTAAAGAATTCTGGGAGCTGAAGTCCACAAGTCTTAAAATGGCCAAGTCCAGAGACCCCTGTGCTGAACCATTGTTTGCTTCCTTTGGTTTTTTTAACCACCTGGGAGGTTGCAGGCTTAGCATCAACCATCATCCCCATATTTCTTTCTGTTCCCAGTTGGAAAATGGTATGGAATGGAATAACATGGAAAAGAAATGTATTGGTGGCCGTTCCAAACAGAGGAAATCCTTGCTGCAACCATCTTGAGATCTCTTGTTCTTATACTTTGTTATTCTTTTATTTATGGATATTCTAGTAATATTCCGGTTGATGATAATAACAATAACAACTCAGTAGGTGGACAAAAAAGCCAAATCCAATTTGAACATCTGGCTAACTGTATGACGAACCATAATAATCACAGTAGAAAGTGATCTTACATTAATTAATTACATTTATTGACAAAGCACCCATCCCACTCTGTGTGTGTATATATACATACATATATAAATAGATACACACACACACACACACACACATAAATAAGTCAATGGGGACTTGGCATTGCAAACTCTCAGAATTGGGTAGCTATAAACTGAGCCCAGAGGCCTTCAAAATCATGCACTACAAGGCTGATTATATTTGCTTATTTAATACATATACATACACACACACATACACATATATACATATACATATACAGGCAAACAGTATTATTCCTTTTCTTCTTGTTTATTTTTTTCTTCCCGTTTGAACAAACAAAGCACAGAAACCAAGTGCGAGGATAAAAACCACCCCAAATATTAATAAAGATTAACCAGATGATAGCCCCCCATGGAGGAAGAGGAGGAGGAAGAGGAGGAGGAGGAGGAAAACGGGTTGGACCTAAAAGATCAGCTGATCTGGCCCTGCTTCCCAGCAGCCTGTCCGTAAAGAATTGCCATATGTTACTGGGCACCCTACAATGTCCGCCTTGTTGGAGGATGCTAAAGTCTTTTTGGATTCATTTCCTCGTTTGGGTCGCTGGTTGGGGAAGGCGGCGTTTTCAGATTTTCGCAAAGTAAAACACGCACAGACCAAACTAACTCCAGCCCCACCCCAACCATCACCAGGCAGGGCCAGCCAGGAAGCTGCCCTGCCTGCCGTGAATATCCCTTTGTCCAGGGAGGGCATGCAAAGAAGGGATGCCCTGTAGCCGGAAGAGGAACTGGGGCTGAAGGAGGGAGAGAAACTGCAAGGGATCAATTGCTTCATCAGATTATTTTTTTAAAAAAAAAATTGGCTGCTGAGATAAAATAACCCAGGTTGCGACACTTCGGGCCAGGGCGCCGTTGCTCAACGACAGTCACCCGTGATCTGGGTAATCTAATTCAGGTTGGCCGAACTGGAAAAGTTTGCTCCGTGCCAAAGCTGCCCGCTTTGATATAAATAAACAGCAAGAGGAAAAATCAGACAGGAGGCTGACCGAAGAGGATTTAGCTGGCCTCTCTTTTGGCAAACTATTTCAGTTCTCAGCAAAGATCCCGTTCTGCGCCCTCCTTCCCCAGCGTTTCATCACAACCCGTATCTTGATTGAATTTAAATATGTGTGTGTGTGTGTGTGTGTGTGAATTTAGCCACCCAGAGACCACAGATGAGCCCAAAATTTGCGTTGCTAAGCAAGACAGTTGCTAAATGAGTTTTGCCCCATTTCCCCCATTTTTCTTGAAACAGTTATTAAGCGAATCGCTACAGTTTTTAAGTGAGTAACCTGGTTGTGAAGGGAATCTGGCTTCCCCCTTGACTTTGCTTGTCAGAATGTCGCAAAAGGGGATCATGTAACCCCGGGACACTACTACTACGTCATAAGTACGAGTCAGTTGCCAAGCGTCCAAATTTTGACCACACGAGCATGGGGACGCTGCAACGGTCATGTGAAAAATGGTCATAAGTTACTTTTTTCAGTGCCGTTCCAGTAACTTAACGGTCACTAAATGAACAGTTGTAAGCCGAGGACTACCTGTATTGTCTTTTTTCAGGTTTTGTTAAGTAGGAACACTTCACCAAAGCAGCTACCACCCAGATTAAACATGTACCTCCTTAACTTTCAGCACCACTCTTAGAATTACAATCCTGCTCCACCAAAATCCATCGTTCCTGCCCGTATAAACTTAATTATTTGCAGTCCTACACAAAAAAACACTTTAAACTGAGCTTGGACTAAAGGCATCAGCTTTACGTGCTGGGAAAATGAGGCTGTTTTGGTTCATATCATCTCCCTTGCGGATTAATATATGTTTATTATCTTGCGGAAGATTTTACGACTGGGGCTTTTTCTGTAAACCGCTGGAAAGATTCGGATTAATCAGTAACTTTGGAGCCGGGTGTAACTCTGAATCCACAACAGCTTCATTCTCATTGCTGAGGCTCTCCTGTAGAAAATTTTAAGTTTGCAGCTATGAAATTAATTGACCTCGGAGAGTGGGAAAATTTTACTGAGCCTTTCCTGAGCCAAGAGCTGGGAATAAATAGCACAAAGACACATGTTACTTTGCTTTCCATTTCACTGCCTTTTCATCAAAATTAAGCACCTACATTACGCTCCTATGATGGGTTTAATTACTTCCCCCTTCTTGTCCCATTAAAAAATTGACTGTGGTAGTGAAATGCTGGACTGGCATTGGGGAGAATCAGATCGATGCCCCCTCCCCTAAAATTCTGGACTTGTTGTTCTCTCTCAGCTGAAACTACCATATCAGGTTGCTGTTTCAGTTATAAAATTGGGGAGAAAAGGCTATAAATCCAGTAAACAAGAGGATAAATAAGTTCCATAGCGCCTCTGAAAATTGTGGGTGCTCCAACATAGGAGGCTTTTAAGAAGAGACTGGACTCCCATTTGTCCGAAGGCTCTGCTACTTGAGCAGGGGGTTAGACTAGAAGACCTCCAAGGTCCCTTCCAGCCCTGTTATCCTATCTTCTATGCTTGTGATACATCTGCGCCCACAGCTTTGGGGAGCTGCACCCACTTTATGCTGCAGACTGAAAAGCTCTACATCACGTACTCCCAAAATCTAAACTTGTGGCCCTCAACATCAGCCTCCCTCCTAACAAGCACAGGTAGTCCTCAACTTACGACCACAACATTTCTGTTGCTAAGTGAGACAGTTGTTAAAGTGAACTTTGTCCCATTTTACGACCTTTCTGGCCACCGTTGTTAAGTGAATCACTGCAGTGGTTAAGTTAGCAATACGGTTGTTAAGGGAATCTGGCTTCTCTCTTGACTTTGCCTGTCCGAAGGTTGCAAAAGTGGGATCACCTGACACACACACCCCGGGACACGGCAGCCGTCATAAATAGGAGTCACTTGCCGAGCGGCTGAATTTTGATCATGTGACCACAGGGATGCGGCAATAGTCGTGTGAAAAATGGTCCTAAGTCAGCGCCGTTGTAACTTTGAACGGTCACTAAGTGAACAGTTGCAAGACGAGGACTACCTATATTTTGCCCTGAGGCTCAGGATGGGCCCTTCTTGCTGGGGAGAGAAATTGCTCACTGCTTGCCTCATGATTGCAGGATAAGAATGACCACCTCCCCACCGAAGGCAGAGCCCGGCTGAGCTTACGTGCAAACACACCTGCACAATAAAAGAAGTGTGTGGCCCACACCCAAGGTGACGAATCCTTACCGACGTGAACTGCACACCGCCTTAGATAGGAGGCGAAGGGGCGGACCAGGAAAATACCCGGAGTCTTAACAAAGGTTATTGCAGAAACAGCCCCCAAAGAGGCCCCTTTAAAAGAAGCACAGCCAGGCCTCGACTTACAACAGCTCATTTAGTGACTGTTCAAAGTTACAAAGGCACCGAAAGAAGTGACTTCGGATCCCTTTTCACACTTACGATCATGGCAGCATCCCTGTGGTCACGGGATTAAAATTCAGGACCTTGGCAACTGACTCGTATTTACGACGGTTGCGGTGTCCCGGGTCACATGATCCCCTTTTGTGATCTTCGGACACGCAAAGTCACTGGGGGAAGCCAGATTCACTTCACAACCGTGTCACTAATGTGACGACCGCAGGGATTCACTTAAGAGATGTGGCGAGACAGATGGTAAAATGGGGCAAAATTTTGGGGTCAGTTGTGGCTGTGAAGCCGAGGACTGCCTGTAAAGGATCCTTAAAGGAGATTTAAACGTCCTCGGCAGATCTGCACGGAACAGGACGGATCTAGCTAAAATGGCGGGTTGAGAAGATAAAACCACTAAGGATGCCATTTGCTCCTGAGGTTGCTTGAAATCCCCCCCAGAAGTGAACTTCACAGTTGGCTGGATCTGGGGGTCAGAGCACAACACTCCCCTCCCTCCTTTCAAATGCATATTTATTGATTTAATCCCTCCCCTGCATAGGCAGCCATCGGGGAGGGGTGTGGGCATAGGGGCAGGCCCCATTCATCAACTGTAGAAGTGGTGCCAGCTGACCCAGACGGAAGGCAGATAGAGTTACCACAACTTTGACTCTTGCCATTTTTGGGGTTTTTACTTCCTGATGTAACTTATAGGAGGATTATTATTATTTTTTTTGCCTGCCAGGTTAGGATTGGCATAATCAAAAAAAAAAAAAAAAAAAATCTGATTTGGCACGATCTCAGGAGAGGAAGATGAATTGGTCTCAGGTTTGTTCTGAGTCTGGAAGACTATTTCAGACCCCTCAGTGTTAGAAGACCAGCCAGTGGTCAACTTGTGTCCATGAACTTCCAGCACTTTGGAAGTTGAGGGCTTCCTCAGCGTTACACCCGCCAGTGGGCCTTCCGTGGGGCAGTGGGGGGGGGGAGGGGAGGGTATTGTCTTCCTTGGAGGCTGAAACATATGAAGGACGGTTGCAGGAATTGGGTCTGTCTAGTTCAGGGGTAGGCAACCTTGGCTCTTTTATGACTTGTGGACTTCAACTCCCAGAATTCCTGAGCCAGCACGGCTCAGCTTGGAAACTCTCCCTTTCCCCTCAGCCTGGCTGGCTCAGGAATTCTGGGAGTTGAAGTCCACGAGTCATAAAAGAGCCAAGGTTGCCTACCCATGGTCTAGTTTAATGAAGAGAAGGACGAGGGGCGACATGACTGCAGTCTTCCAATATTTGAGGGGCTGCCACGAAGAAGAGGGAGGGTCAAGCTATTCTCCAAAGCACCTGAGGGCAGGACAAGAAGCCATAGATGAAAACTGATCAAGGAGAGAAGCAACCTGGAACTAAGGAGGAATTTCCTGACAATGGAGAACAATTAACCAGTGGAACAGCTTGCCTCCAGATGTTGTGGGTGCTCCATCACTGGAGGTTTTCAAGAAGAAACTGGACAGTCACTTGTCTGAAATTGTATAGAGTCTCCTGCTTGAGCAGCGGGTTGGACTAGAAGACCTCCAAGGTCCCTTCCAACTCTGTAATTCTAGTTATTTAAAGCTCACCTTTGGAGATCTGGGCAGGATGACTCACCCGCTCATTGACGAGAGAATGAAAACAGGAAAGGGACTTTACTTACTGGGCAAACCCCTAAAACTTTCTAGATGCATTTCTGGAATCCTGGTTAACTTAGTTAAGTTACGTTAGTAACACGGTTGTTAAGTGAATCCGGCTTCCCCATTGACTGGGCTGGTCAGAAGGTCGCCAAAAAGTGATCACATGATCCCGGGACCCTGCAACTGCCATAAGTATGAGTCAGTTGGCAAGTGTCTGAATTTCGATCATGTGACCATGGGGATGCTTGCAACGGTCATAAGTGTGAAAAGCGGTCATAAGTCACTTTTTTTCAGCGTCCCTGTAACTTTGAATGGTCATTAAATCATTGTAAGTCGAGGACTACTTGTATTAAAGTTTGGCTTAATGTCTGAGATGGTGTAGACTTTCCTGCCTGAGCAGGGGGTTGGACTAGATGACCTCCAAGATCCCTTCCAACTTTTATTATTATTATTATTATTATTATTATTATTATTATTATTATTATTATTATTATTATTATTATTATTATTACTACTACTACTACTACTACATTAGTACCCGATGGCACTGTTTGCTGGGCTTTTGAAATATATTCTATACAGAGTTCTCTTTCCACAGTTACATAGGATAGCTTAATTAATTATGCTTAATTTTGAGTCCCATGAGAAAGAGACAGATAAAAGGCTGACTTTAAAAAAACTCCTATTATTCTGTTTCCGGACGTCTTAACCTGAAATGTTTGATTTAGCGAACAAATTCCGGCTGGCTGGCAGAATCCCACAGCTAGAAAAGGCTGACCAGGTTTTTAAATTAGATCTGCTCCTTTGCCTTCAAGACAAGGAGATTTTCTTCAGCCATGCCACAGGGCAGAGGCACGGGAGCAGGGCCTGTTAAAAATTTGGCAATTTTATGGTGGATGTCTTTCTAGAGAGCTCTTTTTTTTTTAAAAAAATCTATTGCAAGCTCAGATGGCGTTGGCGCCGGGAGCAGTTTTCAAGACAACCACCCTTTTTTTACCCCTCCATGCCTCCCTCCTGCTTCGTGGGCCAATCCATCATCACGCCCAGTGCCCAGACTTTCAAAATTGGTCCAAACATTGCCCGGCAGGAAAATCAACTTAATTTTAGCACCTTCTGTGGTCTTCGTGGAATGGAGCAAATAGAAACCTGCTGAGCGGGATGGACACTCCGTCCAGAGGCCAGAAATGGTGGAGAGGACTGTAAAGGAGGAATATTTTTTGCCACCCTTCCTTCCATCCATTTCAATAAATATCCTCTTCTGTTGGTACAATCTCTTGCCTCTAATCAGGGTGGGATTGCAGATAGGCACAAACTTAAACTGTGCCATGTTTCAAATGCAACTAGGCAAATATTTCTCAGGAATTTGCTTGGGGTTTTCACCAAGAGAAACACCCATCATTATTTTTGCTAAAATAGAACAGAACAGAACAGAACAGAATAGAAAGCTGGAAGGGACCTTGGAGGTCTTCTAGTCCAGCCCCCCACTCAAGCAGGAGAACCTATACCATCTCAAACAAGTGACTGTCCAGTCTCTTCTTAAAAACTTCCAGTAAGAGAGTTTTCTTTTTTTAATTGTGATTTTCGGCCAGGTCAGAAATGTCTGAGTAGCATCTACAGCGCAAGACGAATGCATGCATTCAGTGTTACAGATAGTCCTTGACTTACGACTATAATGGAGCCCAACGTTTCTGTTCCTAAGCGAGACAGTTCTTAAGTGAGTTTTGCCCCATTTTATGACCTGTTTTGCCACAGTTGTTAAGCGAATCACCGCAGTGTTTAAGTTAGTAACAGGGTTGTTAAGTGAATCCCATTGACTTAGCTTTTCAGAAGGTCACAGAAGGGGATCAGGTGATCCTGAGATGCTGCAACCGTCGTAAATATAAATAGGTTGCCAAGGGTCTGAATTTTGATCACGTGACCACGGGGGAGGCTGCAACGGTCCTAAGTGTGAAAAACGGCCGTAAGTCACTTTTTTCAGTGACTTCAAATGGTCACTGAACAAATGGTTGTAAGCCGAGGACTACCAGTTCTCACCCTAATATGGACTGCAGGTCTCAAGTTATAGATTTTGGATTTGTTTTTTCACTTTTACTTTTTCTCGCCCATCCCCTGGTTTTAGCAACGTTGTGCTTGGGGAACAGATCTGGAGAACTGCCCACATTAGTGTCATTTCGGTTGGCACTAATAAAATAGGTTTCAAATCAAATTAGCTGGAGACTTTATTCTGGAAATCAAAGCCACGATGACAAAACTACGGAGCTAGTTCTGACAGCACTTTGCAGCGAGGGCAAAAACAGCAGTAAAAATCAGATTTTCAGCAGTAAAAATCAGTCAGGTTTATAATATAGTTTTTAGCAAGGTGTGGAAGCAGCAGGAAATGAGAACGGGGAATTAGAAATATAGAAAGATGTTTGATACTGCCTGGGGTGGCTCTCTGTATAGGGATCAATTTCAATCTAACACAGAAAAGGCAAAATTAAAAGGAGCCACGTGTGTTGAAATTAGGAAGAGTTGGATAGCACCTTTTCCTACTAATACAATTTAATAAGATTGGTTAGATGAAGATGGTACTAACAAACACCTTGTGATTTTTCATTTTTTATTTTGCTATCGTAGACTAACAATCTCTCCTCCTGTGTTGCTAAGAAATTCTAAAATGGTCAAGTTGCAAACACGAGCGAGCAAGCTATGAGTGACGGTGGGAAAACCGAGTGAGTCGGCTTAAGATCTGGGGAGGGGCTGTGAGACATTTTGTGTTGGGATTGCAACTGGCCACAACTTTCTTTCTTTTTTTTCAATATTGCTTTGCTTGGCTTCTTACAACACGCTAAGCTACATTAACAAAGCCCAATGGCCATGTTTACATGGCAAGCTCTGCCCAAACAAATAAATCATATCCTGGATCAACGTTAAAAGCCTGATTGACACCATCTGCTGAAACACAAACCACCCAACCCTTTTAATCAAGGCTGGTGCGCTGCTAAAACTAGGCACGATTTTCCTGATCCAATAACCTCATGGCGGAATCAGTTTGATTTAACCAGTTTTGGAGCCAGTTTGGTCTAATGGTTACGGTATCAGACCAGAAAAGAGGAGTCTAGTCCTGCCTTAGTCACGAAAGGCATCTGGGTGACTTTGGACCAATCACCAGGTGCCAGTGAATTCTAGTCCCCTTTTAAGCGTGAAAGCCGCCCGGGTGACTTTGGCTCAATCACCAGGAGACTGTGAGTTCTAGTCCCACTTGATGCATGAAAGCTGCCTGGGCCAGTCTCTCACTCTCAGCCCAACTCACCTCACAGGGTTGTTGTGGGAAAAATAGGAGGAGGCATGTGTTCACCTTGAGTTATTTGTAAAAAGAATAAAGGCAGGATACAAACAAACAAACCTGGGTGAAAGAGAAATCTGTTGCTTCCCAGCCCGCAACAGTGCAAAGCAGTGGTCTCCAGCCTTGGCAACCTTAAGACTTGTGGACTTCAACTCTTCCTCAGCCAGCCTTGCAGGACCCCTGGTGTAAGGGACCCCTGGTGTAAGGGACCCCTGGTGTAAGGGACAAGCTCCTGTGAGTGGGAGGAAATTTAAGCCAGCCTTTCTGGAAGGCGCCAGTAGAGATGGCCAGGGAGAGTTGGAAGGGAAGCCCCTCACCATGAATAGCGGACCGACGTGTACGAGAGGAGGCCAGCATTTGGCACGAAGGTTGTTCCCCGTGTTTTGAACAGTGCAGGCTGGCATTCAGAACCTGGATTCCCCGGGCAGGAAAACACAATCGGTGGCCTTGGGCTGAATCCTTCTGGTCCTTCCACTCCCCCAAATGCGTATCTGCTTAGGAGCCGTCCTAATCCCTGCTGCTTGAGGAGCTTCCATCTTTCCCCACCAGCTCAGGTTCCAAAATGGTTAACTCATTACCGCTACTTTTTGTGAGCTGAGCTTGGAGGGACCAGCTGCAAGAGTTTAACCTAAGCGGGCTGGTTCGCAAAATGGGGGAGCAATCCAGGGGCGATTCCCTCCGGGGAGAGAAGGAGGAGCCTGCCCTGAGAGCTTTGCACAGCAGCCCAGCGCCTGCGTTGGTCTTTTGCAAGAAGTACCAGTTGTAGCCCAACCAACAGTATTTTCTATACTGTGTTTTTATGGCTTGTAAGCCGCCTAGAGTCACTGTGAGCGAGTAGGCAGCCATAGAAATTTCCCAAATAAATAAATAAATAAAACAAAAAGTCACCCAACCGTTTTTCATGAGTAAGGCAAAGCCTGAACTCATGGTCTCCTGCTTCCTAGCCTGGTGCCTTAACCACTAGACCACACTGGCTTCAATGGAAACATCTCCTTCCATTGTTGCCAAGGCTGGAACCATACCTGGGCGGCCGATTGGGGGTGGGTGGGTGGGGGGTGGGTGGTCAGCTCCAGGGGTTTGAGAAATCACCCCGGAGAGGAGGTACAAAAGAGGCCGCAGCTCTTTTCAGGCAAGGCCACACTCAGCTTTTGGATAGGATGCTAGAAGGCGGAAGGCTTCCCAAAGAGGCCGATCCAGAACAAAGCAACATTTATTTGTTTCCTTCTTATTACATTGATAAGCCATTTGCCCTTAATTAAAAGGCAATTAGATAACCCGTGCCCCCCCGCACCCTGAATCTACATAACCACTCTTGCCTGTTCTGACTTCAGACATTTTAATTTGGCTGTCAGTTTTGGAAGGGGTGGGGGGGGAGGCACCTGTGGCCTGGGGCTCCAATTTGGCCCGCTACAGTTTAAACAAGAGTGTCAGAACATGCAGTCAACTCAAACGTGGAGGGACAGCACAAACCCTGCATTTGCCACGTAGGTCCTCCTTGGGTCGCCGCTTTTGATTTTGACAAGAAGCCAGCAAATTGGGGGCGGGGGGGGGATGAAATTTGCAAGGAGCTTGAGATAGGTTGGCTCAGCCCGATCTGGTGCCCTGAATTCTGGGAACTGTAGTTTCAGGGCAAGCACAGAGTACCTGGTTGGAGAAGGGACTTTACTCCATTCCCCCCCCCCCACTCCTGGGTGGTAAGCAGAGTCACCCTTCCTCTGGGGTACCTCCTCCCACTCAGGCTGAAGACCCCAGTTAAACGGCTATTTCGCCTTTGTATACCGTGGCTGGTTTTTCTCTGACAAGTAGTTCTAAAGTTTTTACCCCTGCTGGGATCCTTAGTATGGGGAAGGAAGGAAGGAAGGAAGGAAGGAAGGAAGGAAGGAAGGAAGGAAGGAAGGAAGGAGAGAGAGAGAGAGAGAGAGAGAAAGAAAGAAAGAAAGAAAGAAAGAAAGAAAGAAAGAAAGAAAGAAAGAAAGAAAGAAAGAAAGAAAGAAAGAAAGAAAGAGAAAGAAAGAAAGAAAGAAAGAGAAAAAGAGAAAAAGAAAGAAAGAAAGAAAGAAAGAAAGAAAGAAAGAAAGAAAGAAAGAAAGAAAGAAAGGGAGGGAGGGAGGGAAGGAGGGAGGGAAGGAAGGAAGGAAGGGGAAGAGAGAGAGAGAAAGAAAGAAAGAAAGAGAAAAAGAAAGAAAGAAAAAGAAAGAAAGAAAGAAAGAAAGAAAGAAAGAGAGGGAGGCAGGGAGGGAGGGAGGAAGGAAGGAAGGAAGGAAGGAAGGAAGGAAGGAAGGAAGGAAGGAAGGAAGGAAGGAAGGAAGGAAGGAAGGAAGGAAGGAAGGAAGGAAAGCAAGCAAAAGAGCATGTTTCTTTGGAATTATTGTCATGTGTATCCAGACTTTGGATTACAGTATAAACCAAATAATCTGGAGGCCAACAAAATTGGCGAAAGAGAATCTAAGAGAAGCTGACTGTTTCTAACACGGAACAGACTTTCTGACTCTTTCCTTGTATTGCAAAATGTTAACTAAAGGTGGCCCAATGAATTGCAACTTTGGAGGATAAGGGGGTGAGGGTTAGTCCTTGGAAGTTTTTAAATCCATTCATCTAACCCAGATTAGCCCTAAAGGATCAAGAGTTCCTTAGTTAAGAACTCTTGATCCCCAACTCAAGGTGGTCTTACAAACGGATTGTCATTCGCCACCAGCTTGGTGTTTTAGGAAGGACAAAATGTGCATTAAAAAAAAAAACCCAGTGGTCTGGGCGACCCAGGATGCACGATGTTGCAATTGCTCGATGCTGAAGTTGCGACGGGAGTGGGGGTGGGCTCACTTTTTGGGATCACACGCAAGACGTGCTTCTGAGTCAGCCTTCCCAAACTTGCACCCTGACTGGGAAATCAAAGTGATTATCCCAATTCAGTTCATCGACTGTTATCCTGAGGGAATAGAGCTTTTCCTAATCTCTGCCCGCAATACTGGATAAGGGGTCAGGATGGAAACTGCATGGCATCAGTCAAAGGTCGGCTGGACTGATAAAAAAAAACATAGGTCAAAGAAGATTTGAAAAGACCAGAACAATCAATTGGTGGAACGGCTTGTCTTCAGAAATGGTGGGCGTCCCATCATTGGAGGCTTTCAAAAAGAGACTGGGCAGCCACCTGTCAGAAATGCTATAGGGTCTCCTAATTGAACAAGGGGTTGGACTAGAAGACCTCCAAGGTCCCTTCCAACTCTATTATTCTGTTAAATTCTGCATCCCTCTCTCTCTCTCAATTGCACCAGGGGGTTGAACTCCAGTTTCCCAACTAAGGGGTGGGCCACAGCTCTGCTGCTCTCATGTTCTAAAGGTCATCTTGTTCACGTGGGGTGGGGGGGGATAAGAGTTCCCTCTGTCCTTTTGGGAGAGAACCAAGCCCAGCACTGATTGCCAGACCCCAGGCAAACAACAGATGCTAATGTCCAAGGCTGCCTGCCTACTCAGGGGGAAGGGTGAGGGGTGATGGCCCCGGGCTCACTTGCACAATCCCAGCGTCTGCTGGGCTGTTTGGAGAGGATTTGAGCCTATCTGGAAGATGAGAGCGGCCCTGGAGGAACCAAATCTTCCCTCCCCAAAACTGCAGCTCAAGCTGTTTTATTCCCCGACCCCCAGACTCAGGAAATCTGGAGGGAAGAATGCTGGAATTCACCAAATGCAAATGAAAAAAAAATGGAGAAATGAGGGGATCCATGCCCTGTGGGAGCAGAATTGCCCTGTCTTTCCAGAAAACTAAGATTAATTCTTCCAAGGTTTTTGGGTGGCAAAGAAGCACATCTTTGCCCCATCTGGAGGTTTCAACCCACAGCTCCCAATTCCAGATTTAAATTGGCCTTTGTACACCGCCTAGAACATAGAATCAGAGCTGGAAGGGACCTTAGAGGTCTTCTAGTCCAACTTCCTGCTTGAGCCGATCTTATACCATCCCGGTCAAATGGTTGTCCAGGCTATTTTTGAAAACCTCCTCCAATGATGGAGCACCCATAACCCCAGGAGTCAAGCTATTCTATTGATTAATCGTTCTCACTGTCAGGAAATTCCTCCTTCGTTCTAGGTTGGTTCTTTCCTTGATTAGCTTCCCTCCGTTGCTTCTTGTTCTGCCTTCTGATGCTTTGGAGAATAATAGGTTGGCCTGCTTTTCTCTGTGACAGCCCTCAAGTTATGGAAGACTTGAGACCCTGTGGGCTGTGTAACCGATTATCTAAAATTCTAATGTTTCATACAGCCCGTGAATATCCATTCTGAAGAAAAAGCTGGCTGCAGCTCACGAAATTATGCAGAAATGTTTAGACTCCACCAAGAGTATCCGGTCGAACACCTGAGCCAGGATAAGCTTCATCATTGTTTGAAGCTGCCTATGGGCGTCGGGGGGGGGGGGGAAGAGCTACAACAATTGTTGCCTCTCAGATAGTTTATAATTTATGTAGCAAGTGATGTTTGCTGCATCCATTCTGGTCTCAGAAACAATCAAACTCCTAAGTATGCAGCACAGCTGGCTTATTTGTAAATACATGGCGGATCTGGGACACACAACACACATCAGCCTACATTTATAAAGATATACAAATAGTCCTCGACTTACAACAGTTCGTTTAGTGACCGTTCAAAGTTACAGCCCCAATGAAAAAGTACCTTATGACCATTTTTCACACTTACGACCGTTGCAACAACATCCCCACGGTCACGTGAATAAAATTCGGATGCTTGTCAACCGACTCATATTTATGACGGCTGCACTGTTCCCGGGGTCAGGTGATCCCTTTTTGCGACCTTCTGACAAGCCGAGTCAATGGGAGAAACCGAATTCGCTTAACAACCATGTGACTGACTTAACAACTGCAGTGATTCTGCACTGAACAACTGTGGTTGTAAAATGGGGCAAAACCCGTGGTGGGATTCAGATAGGTGAACAACCGGTTCTCTGTGTGGATGCCGCTTCTTCCGGAAGTCCGTTCTGGGCCTGCTGGGCAACAAAAAATTAGCTACCGGTTCTGCTGAAGTGGTGCGAACCGGCTGAATCCCACCCCTGGGCAAAACTCACTTAGCAAATGTTTCACTTAGCAACATAAATGTTGGGCTCAACTGTGGTCATAAGACTACCTGCATTTGCTCCTCACCCTTAAGAGTGAAAAATGAGGTTTTACCCCTGGAGCAAGAGATGGGGAATCTGGCCGGGCTTTCAAAACGTCCTTGTCAAGGAATCCTCCCAGGGCTGGTTCCAAAGGTTGCTGTCCATCTCAGGGGGAAAAGCTCCTGCTGGACCTAGGAAACATCTGGCTAGTAAATCCCAGTCATGTGACAAGGGTCTTCAAGAGTGGCCCTGAAATAGCTTCTTGTAATCTAAGATAAGGAAAGAAGGTTCAAAAGCCATCTGTGATCTCAGAGACAATGGGACCCTGGCCTTGGTCAGGACTAATCTCCTTCCCTTATTCTAAAAAGGATTTAGAAGGTTTGGCCCACCAACCTAAGCTGCAAAATACGCATCCAGGACAAAGCGAACCAAATCAGAGTTAGCCGAAAGTACGTTTTTTTGCTGGGAGGTGATGAGTTGCTGCTTGAGGATCAGACGTCATTTGAGGATGACTCTCCAGATTGTTCTTTCCTAAGCACGAGGCACAAAATGGCAGAATAACAGAGTCGGAAGGGACCTTGGAGGTCTTCTAGTCCAACCCCCTGCTCAAGCAGGAGACCCTATCCCATTTCAGACAAGTGGCTGTCCAGTCTCTTCTTAAAAACTTCCAATGTTGGAGCATCCACAACCTCTAGAGACAAGTCGTTCCACTGGTTAATTGTTCTCACTGTCAGGAAGTTTCTCCTTATTTTCACGTTGGTTCTCTT
Organism: Azemiops feae; assembly: GCA_023970755.1. Taxonomy (NCBI): domain Eukaryota; kingdom Metazoa; phylum Chordata; class Lepidosauria; order Squamata; family Viperidae; genus Azemiops; species Azemiops feae. The sequence continues at coordinate 639,932 of JALGBA010000620.1, forward strand.
CTTAATTAGTTTCCATCCATTGCTTCTTGTTCTGCCTTCCTTAGATAACTTTTAAGATAGATACTTTCTTTTCAGCCCAAGAACCAGCGTAAGACTGGGGATTTCTTTAATGGATCAGGCCTTTGACCTACAAAGCTCAACAGGCCCAGACTTTCCAACCATTGGTCAAAGGCAACTCAAATGTTTGCCTAAGAAAAGGTAGCTTGGGCTACCTATGATTTATGACCTTACCTGAGAATGTGGCATTAGGCCAAAGCCTGGCCTGGCCTTGTGGCCTATGATCAACTGATTGGGAAGCGCCCAGAGAGTTCTACCAGGTCCTCCTTTGACCGGGCCACCTTCAGATGGATCAGACCATAGTTCTGATAGCTACTATCAGCCACGCTGATGGGGAAATGAGAGATGCAGTCCAACGCATCTGGAAGGCCCCGCATTGGGGAAATGGTCATCAGAAAGAAGTTGCTATTCCGGACGCTCAGAGTAGGACAGTTGTTCCTCCTGTCCCAAATGGACCTGTGAGGCTGGTTTTAACTGATGGAGAAAAAAGTCCTTCCCGCCAACCATTTCCTTTTGGGAACCATTAGTTTCCCTTAGGTGGCAGGGAACTCTGCCCCACATTGTGTTACTCTGCACCACAATACTGGCACCAGTCCCATTCACTTCCAAGGCTCTGGGTGGAACAGGGAAATGGGTTTTTTAAGGGTATAAAGCAAATATTTGGATGGGTGTCTTTGGGTGGATCCAGTCCAGGAAACAAAAGGGGAGATTGTCGGGCCACGTTAGGCTTAAAAAGGAGCCTCCATAATTGTTGAACCGGAAGGTCCAGTCTTCACAGTCATCACGGTGTTGCCAGTGGTGGTGATGGGAACTACACAGGTAGTCCTTGACTTATAACTACAACTGAGCCCAAAATTTCTGCCCTGACTTTTTGTATGCCATACATAATTTTTTTAATTTCAGACATGCTCTCTGGGATACTTTGATTGCACAGAATGTGATTTGAATAGCCCCAAAGTAGTTTGCACACGTGAGAGGCCCCTGGATTACTGTGTGAATGAGGGGACACTCTGCTGGCTCACGGGAACCCGGGAACTGAAGTTCTCTAGAAGTCTGAGAATTCTATTCCTTGAGAGGATGTGTTTGGGGGTGTGTGTGTTGTGTGCCATCATAAAGTTTCCAACAAAATTGGAATGTTAATGTTGCCATTACAAATCCCAGGGCTAAGAAATGGCTGTGACTTCTGGGCGCTGTAATCCAAAGCATCTGGAAGACTGGCTTGGAGAAAGCTGCTTTGATTTGTTTCTAGCCCTGCTTTCTGATCTTTCCTTCCCTGCTCGATGTTCACGATTCAGATCCAGGAAATGTCCTAAGTGTTCTGGGATCTGAACCTGGGTTTTCCCACCCTACTCTCACCGCTTCAGGTGCACTTCCTGTTTCCACAAAACCCTATAAAAATTCACCATTTCCTTCTTGCTGTTCTGCAGACGCAGCCAACGGCCAGCGTGACACCAATCAACATTAACTGGTTTCACCTAGCCCTTGGCAGCAACTTTCCGTTAATTAAGGAAGACGAATCAGATTGTCAATTAAGTCCCTATCTTATATAAACAATACTGAGTGGGTGGTGGAATCCCTGCTCTTTTAAACATCAGCATCTAAATTCTCTCTTCTGTGGTTTTGAGCAAACAAATGCTGGATAGCCAAGATTAGGCTCAAGTGGGAAATTGCTAAACTTATGCATCAACCAATCCGCCTCTATTTATGGCAAAAGATCCCATTTTTTTTATGCTGCAGACTAAGAGCCAAGCGTGGCTTTTGAGCAGGGGGCTGAGGGCTGCATTTTAAGAAGGATTGGACGATACAGGGCCAAAACTGGATGCGATTTCATTCTGCAAGATCCAATCTGGGTACAGTCACTGGGACCACAGGTTTAGCCTTCTACATTTTATTCTGCCTACAGTTAATGAAAATAAAACCTAATCAGTGTGGTTGCATTCCAGGTAGGCATTTACTAAATTTCTCCTTCTGTCACATTCAAAATTATAGTTTGGTGGCATTTGGGGGTATTATTGGGGGAAAAAAAACTTCTTCCAGTGAGTGGTAGTTAATGCAAGACCTCATAGAAAAAGTTGGGCTGATCCATTTAATGAAACAGAGATAATAGTTCTGTCAATGCCATGGAACTACGTTGGGCTAGCCCCTATGAATCATTGGGGCCCTGTCCTTCTGACTCCCTAGATAAACTGTACTGTGTCTTCCCTTTCTATTATTCTCCCGAGACCGTCTCAGCTGATTTTACAATCGGCAGCTCACCCTCTGCTTCTTTAGAACTATCTCGGAAGCAGCTGCATGGATCAATATTCAGCTTGATCCCAACAGTGGGGAAAGCTTCACCTACGGGTTTTCTGCCTCTTTTGCGACTCTCCCCCCGGAGAACCTATCTTCTGACCAAATCTTTCTTCTCTTTTCCTCAGGTATTTCCTTCCGTCAGCACAATGGTGTCCAGTTTGGGGCCAATGAACCCCATTAATTCCTACGTGACCCTCAATCCGCTGAGCTCTCCCAATTCTATAAATATGACTTACCCAAACAGCAGCTTGAGCAGCCCTTCGATCACGGGACTGGCCAACGCCACCAGCCCCATGGGTCTTCCGACGGTGGCGTCTCCGGTCAGCCCAGTGTTGACGCCACTGGGAGCCCAGCCACCCACTCTCAATTCACTCTCACCCTACCAGAACGTTGGCCAACCCATGGCCCCTCTGGGTTACTCTCCCTCAAACATGAACAGGCCCAAAGAGATCAACAAGTCCTACCGGCGCACGCTGACCCATGCCAAGCCGCCCTACTCGTACATCTCCCTCATAACCATGGCCATTCAGCAGGCCCCCAGCAAAATGCTGACCCTCAACGAGATCTACCAGTGGATCATGGATCTCTTCCCCTACTATCGTGAGAACCAGCAACGTTGGCAGAACTCGATCCGTCATTCGCTCTCCTTCAACGACTGCTTTGTCAAGGTGGCCCGTTCTCCGGATAAGCCAGGCAAGGGGTCCTACTGGGCCCTCCACCCCAATTCGGGCAACATGTTTGAAAACGGCTGCTACCTGAGACGCCAGAAGCGTTTCAAAATCGAGGACAAGGCTAAGAAAACCAGCTCCAAGGCTTCCCACGCTCGAGAGCAAGCCTCAAAGGTTTCTGAAGGCCTTCAGGAAGGCCAGAGTCCCAACCCCGGTTCAGAAGGAGCCGAGTCCGGCCATTCGGACACCTCCCATGGTTCTGAGGAGCAAAGAGGTCTGGTCCAACTTGATTGTTCGGGAGCTCAGGGCTCATCCCCGGCGTCCGAGGCCTCCCCAGCTCCCATCTCACAATCTATGACTAGTCACTACTTTGCCAACTCCATTACCAACCTGGATCTTCCAAACGATCTCAAAATGGACCCTCAGTTCAACTTCAATCATCCTTTTTCCATCACCAACTTGATGTCCACCGAGCAAAGCCACAAGATCGACCTGAAATCCTACGAGCAGGCTATGGCCTACAGCGGCTACAACTCCCCACACTCGGTGGAAAGTAAACATACCTACGAGACCTCCACCTCGCTCAGCGAGACCGGGTCCTACTACCAGAGCCTCTACAGCCGTTCTTTGCTCAACGCCTCGTAAGGCGGCTGCCCCACCATCAAATCAAAAGGACAGATAAGAGAAACTCCGCCAAAAACACCGGAAAGACCATCCCTGAGAGGTTTCCTCCCATCACCAGCCAGCTACAACACGGGTAGAGGAAAGGAGCGCACCGCGAGGCCTGGTCTACCTGATTCGGATGAACTTTCCAAATCTCATCGTGGTCAACGATACCTTCTACTTCAACAGACTCTTGTGCCCAAAGTAACGGGGAGCAGGGAGCAGCTAGGAAAAAAATAATAATAACCAGCTCCATGCCTTGCTGCTATCAAGGGCAGACTGGCTAAGACCAGTCATGGATCCCTGTCCACGTGGACATGGAGGTCATTGGTCAGCATGGATTCCCCAAGGGCAAAACCCCACCATCTCAGACTGAGGGGCCCCACTCTGAATGTTTCAGCTATTCGCTAGGTTTTATTTCTCCAGTTTGGGTGAATGTCCATACGTAAATGAAGAGGGAAGAGGCTGTGCTGCAGCCTAGGACTTTGCTGTCTCAATGGAAATGTTACAGTTGATGATTCAAATTTTGTCTGGGGATACTCAAACCCATTTAGGTCAGAACTGAGCTTGGTGAGGACTTCCATTGTTACACATACAGAAAGGGGTTTGGTTACACCAAAGACGATTACGCCACAGCCTGAAGAGGAACAGGGAATATAATTCAAATATTTTTTTTGTAATGGCTTTATATTTAAATACATGTACTTTCTGTTGGGAAAAGGGTAAGAGTTGATTTAATATATCGTGCTTTAGAGGCAGCTCCGGGCGGTGTCTTGATTTCAATTCTGTGTCTTTCTCTCTTGTTTTTCCGGGATGATTAGAACCAAAAAAAAAAATGTTCCTCTGCCCTAGGGATATAATGACTCCTAACCCCTAGTGAGACCTTATAAATAGTTTGATTATTATTGATAATAAACAAATCACTGTTAAGATCTTTTTTCCAAGTCAACCATGCCTAGGTACACCATGAAATCTTGCTTTCCCTTTCGAAGTAACATCTGACCTATCATCCAAATCACAGAAATGATTTTAAGAGAAAAGTACAATCCAGAAAAAACGGATAACTGATATCTATGAAAAAATAATAATTCTGTTTGGATTGCAGTGTCTACAGCAATGTTTCTCAAAATTGGCAATTTGAACTTCCCAGGAGTTGAAGTCCACCCATCTTCAAATTGCCAAGGTTGAGAAACCTTGGTCTACAGTATTGATATGTTGACCAGCAAAGCATTATATATATAGAGATGTATATATATATTCCTACCTTATCTCACTTTACGGTCACCATTCTATCTTTCATTCCTTGTGTGTGAGGGCATGCAAAGAGACATGACACCCATGGTATGCTGGCTGGGGAATTCTGGGAGTTGAAGTCCACAAGTCTTAAAGTTGCCAAGTTTGGAGATCCCTGGGTTAGCTGCCACAACCTGTAGGAGAAGGCAATGGTGCTGTGTTCAGATTACTTGGACACACACACACACACACACACACACACAATCAACATTTCAGGGAGAAAGATTTTTCTGCCTGACATGTTAGCTTTCTACTTAAAGTGGGCTAATTGTCCATTTCTCAATATAAATGGCTGGGGCATTCTGGGAGTTGAAGTCCACAAGTCTTAAAAACTTGCCAAAGTTGGACAGCCCTGGAATAGACTATGAAGAGCAACTGGAGAGGGGTACAATGGACTCCCCCTCCTACTAATTTCAACTCCCATCCAGCTCCCGAAGACCCCCTTCCAAGAAGGCCCAGGCCACATTTCCAACAGTTACCTTTTACTGCCACCCACGCAGGGCAGTTTGTGACCCAGGGTTGTTTACTCCTGGAACACAATGCCCATCTCTTGGAGGGGGGGGGCACCCAGGGCTTCAGATCCCACCCCCACCTGCTGCCCTTGCACAGCAGATTAATCACTAACTCGCTGGGGCACCGACACTTGGGCAATGGGGTCAGAGAGGAACCACGTGGTCAAGCACAGCACACTTGGGGCACGTCCCAAAAGCACGTCCTGAGTTTGTGCATCGTCGTCCCGAGTGGGGTGGCATTTTATTCCATTATTTTATTTATTCCTGGAAGAGCATCTTGCTCTTCCAGGAATAAGATTTGGTGGGGGGGGGAGGAGGAGGAGGAGGATTGTGGGGTCCTTGGTGCTCCCTGAGCCTGGTTGTTTTCTTGCAGACATTTCATTGCCCAACTAGGTAACATCATCAGTACTAAAGAAAGTGGATTTGCATTGATGATGTTACTTAAATGTTACTCATGAAACATCTGCAAGAATACCACCAAGCTCAGGGAACACCCTCCTCCTCCTCTCTACAAACCCCTTCCCTCCTCTCACAGATGATGTTACCTAGTTGGGTCATGAAACATCTACATGAAAACCACCAAGTTCAGAGAGAACCAAGGACCCCCACAATCCTCATCCTTCTCCTCCTCCCTTCTGGCAGTGATGATGCTGTCTAGTTGGGTCATGAAACATCTGCAAAAAAATCCCCCAAGCTCAGAGAGTACCAAGGACCCCTCATTCCAACCCTGAGCTACAGTCTCCTATAGAATAGAATAGAATAGAAGCTGGAAGGGACCTTGGAGGTCTTCTAGTCCAGCCCCTGCTCAAGCAGGAGAACATATACCATCTCAGACAAGTGACTGCCTATTCGCCTCTTTTCTGCCTAATGCGTTATTTTATCCGAAGGGAGTTTTCTCGCAGCTCATGAAGACAATATTAACACTATACAATTTAACCCGATGCGTTTTAAGGCGGAAAAGAAGCTTCCAGGCGCTCCCGACTTTCGGATCTTCCCTTCTGCTCGGCCCTGCCACCTCCGCCTTCCCCAACCTGGCGCCCTTCCTCCCTTTCTGGACCGGCCAGCCGGCCTGAGGATGCGTCAGGGCCGGTGATGGGAGCTGCAGCCCAGCGTCCCGCTCGCAGGGCAGCCGGTCCCGAAGGCTGCTCTCGCAGGGGCGGATCGGCCGCTGCCCGCGGGGTGCCAGCCAGCCAGCCCGCGGTGCGGTTTCTGCCGTCTCGGCCGCCGGCCTGAATGGAGGCAGTGTGCGCGGATCCGCCGGCTGGCCGGACGCAGCGCGATTCCGCACATTCCTGGAAAAAACAACACCCCGGCCGGGAGGGAAAAAGGGGCCTCTGTGCCTGGGGAGGGCGGGGGGGGGGCGGTGGCCGACGCCCTCCGCCCCGTCGGACGGGGAAAGACCAGAGGGCGCCCGAGCCGGAGTCCCCCCCCCCCCCGCTTCCTGGCTCGCTAGGCAGAAATCAGCCAGGTCAAAATCTGATTTTTTACTCCTTGATAGGCTGGACTACAGCACCCCTCATCCCCAGCCAGCCCTCTTCCTCAGTTGGTCCCACAATCCGTGCTTCAGGGGTCTGGTTCTCACATCGGCCCCCTTAAGTAGGCCCATTCAGACCCCCACCCGCAGATGGGAAGTGGGGTGGGGCCAGGTCTGCTGATCTCAGTTGATTGGAATCCGGGCGATCCCAAGGTGATATTTACACCCCGACCTTGCCCTCAGCATCCAAGGGCTTCCAAACGGCTTCATTTTACTCAGGCAGGCCTGTCCAGGGAGGGCTGGGTTCCAATCCTCCCCCAGTTATAGGTTGGGGCAACATTGAGGGAGGGACTGTCTTGCCGCCAAGCCCACTTCCTAGGCTGCAAGGTCCTAAGGTAGCTGTACCCCCCCCCCCAAATCTTTGCAGAAAGCTGTGTCCCGAAGGTTTTTCCCGACCAGATGCCTTTCACATTTGGAGGGGCTACACCTCCCCTCATCCCCAGCCATGCCTGCAAAGATGAAGGCCAGCCTGATGCAACACTTAAAAAGAGGCAAATCGCCTCTGGTGACTCTGACATGTAGAGCAGGATGGTGCAAAGCATCCCTGCAGTGCCCACCAATCTCTCTGTGACCTCCAGTTGCCCCCAATGGGAACTTTCCCAAGTGAGAAGAGAGGTAACCATCTCTTCCTCCTCCTCCTCCTCCTCCTCCTCCTCCTCTTTTCCGTTTGACCATCTCTCTCCTTTCCTTCGCAGGGCTGTTTTTAAGAGTTTCCAGGCCAAGCAAGGAGGGTTAGCATAAAACACGGACCAGAAAGAGGTCTTTATTCGGAGAGCTGGATGGGCAAAGCGTCATTCCAGCAACACCTTCTTACTGAAAACACCGCAGACTGGCTGGAGAGAAAGAAGGTCAGCCCTCTGCAGCTTCTCTGTGCCACCTTTGCCAGGGAAGGAAAAGCAAAAAGGCCCAGGCTCCTGACTTCTTCAGCAGAGAGGTCTACTTCCAGCTGTGGCTGTCCTGTAAGAGAGGCTGCCACCACCAAGCTACCAGACAGAGAGCCAGTTTGTTGTAGTGGTGAAGGGGCTGGCCTAGAAACCAGGAGGTGGTGAGTTCTAATCCCACTTTAGGCATGAAATCCATTTGGGTGACTTTCGACCAGTCACTAGGAGCCTATGAGTTCTAGTCCCGCCTTAGGCATAAAACCCAACTGGGTGACTGCACCTATCACCAGGAGACGGTGAGTTCTAGTCCTGCCCTAGGCAGGAGAGCCAAACTGGGTGACTTTGGGCCAGTCATTCTCTCTCAGCCCAACTCGCCTGTCAGTGTTGTTGTTGTGGGGAAACTAGGAGGAGGAAGGCACATTAGGTATGTTCACTGCCTTGAGTTTTGTAGTAATAAAGGCAGGATAAAAAAATAAATAAATAAAAATAAATCTATGGGCTGACCTTGCTGAGGATAACAAGCCTTATTTCGAGGCTGGATTCTACTCTGCTCAGGTTTCCCTAGGCCAGGGCAGGGGTAGGGAACCTTGGCTCTTTTATGACTTGTGGACTTCAATACCCAGAATTCCCGAACCATCCCTGCTGACTCGGGAATTCTGGGAGGTGAAGTCCACAAGTCATAAAAGAGCCAAGGTTCCCCACCCTTGCCCTAGGCCACTGTTCAGCATCGCACTGAGCACCTGCAAGTAGTATGGCTTTCTGGGGATTGCAAACTCTCTCTCTGCCTGTGTCCAGCCTGAACCAGGGAGAAGAAGGCGCACGCAGGCACCACAACTTCCTGGTTGCTTCTCTTGCAGCGTGATAAAGGCAAGGTGTGGCTGCAGAGGCCTCAAACGAACAGGATATTGTTTCCTGGTTTGGGATTTACCGTTCTGAGTTGTAAAAACCAATCGGGGATGCCCGTTCTCTGAGCTAGCTTGGTAAGATGCCAACGGGCCAGCTCCACCTTAGCCAAAAGGAAGCCAGGAGCTGCTTCAAAAATGGTCCAGGCCCACCAGAATATCCCAGACTGAATGGGCCTCAATTCATCTGGAACCGTTTCCCACCTGCCTGAGTCACCCAAATGGATGCTCGAGCATTTGCATTGCAGAACAAAAACACACCAAACCACAGCAGGTTGATGACCACGAAGTATGCATGGAAGACAAACTTGCTTTTGTTTGACATGAAGTTAAATGGAACACTTTTCCTTCCCGGAGCCAAGAAACTGGGAAAGGGGGAGGAGGGAGGCGATCATTAAGATGCTTCTTCCAAACCCAGTCAAGAGGAAGTGCAGTTTTATAAAGCAGCCTTTAAAATGAAAGGGACCCCAGTATTGGGCAAAGGTGGCGTTGCTACCTGTGGAAGTGACCAAATATGGAAATGTGACCAGTCCAGAGGATGAGTGGTCGAGGCAGCCTTGAAACACCTGGACTACGATCCCATAAACACCACGTTCGATAAGGGGGGATAAAATGTTAGCAAACCTCAGTATACTGATAGAGAATATTTGTAGCTCAGGTTGAACTGAGGGGTCCTCGGTGTTCTCTGAACTTAGTGGTTTTCTGGCAGACGTTTCACAACCCAGCTAGGTAACATCATCAGTGCTAGAAGGGAAGGGGATTATGGAGTGGAGGAGGAGGAGGAGGAGGAGAAGGACGACGATGACAACTGTGGGGGTTTTGGTGCTCTCTGAGCTTTCTTGTAGACGTTTCATTACCCAACTAGGTAATATCATCAGTGCTAGAGGGGAGAGGGGTTTAACCTAGCACTGATGATGTAACCTAGCTTTGTAATGAAACATTGGCAAGGAAACAACCAGGCTCAGAAAGCACTAAGGACCTCTCAAACCTCAGTATGTTAAGGGATCCAAGCAGCCAGACATTAAGTGACATTAGAAAAAGAACTCTCTGCAGTCCTTCCAAACCAGTTTACAGCACTCTGCCTTTGCACCAGATGTATGACCTTCAGGTTGTGTGCCTGATGGAGCCTAGAAAGTATGGACAATTCCACTTGTAGCAACAAGCACAGTAGTAGTAACTTGTCCTCTTAGATTGCTCTCAGGAGCAAGCCTATTAAGAAGGAAGTTCCTTTTATTTTTGTTCTGCATGGATCCAACAGCTCCGGAAGCATCCCTTGAACTAGCAAAAATTTCATTTCGGTTTAAAAACACTTCCATTCAGACGGGAGAAAGGACTCTATCCTGTTTGGGGCCCAGGTGAATGTTCCTTCAATATCCTTTTTCAAGGGGGATCAGGCTAGACGGAAAAGAAGAAAGAACAGCCACCTGGATTCTTAAGAAGTGCTAAATTTATCTGCCAGGGCCCACGACCTGGCGTCACCCTCTGTTCTCATTCCAAATGAAAAACACTTCAGTCCATCTTATTTTTTCCCCCCTTCCTTCTTCCCATGGATCCTTGTGAGCAAAGCTCTGATTATGCTAAGGCCTGGGGTGTGCGGCCTGGGGTAGACCACAATGGCCAGATGGAAGCTGTAAATAAGATCCTGAAATCAGCCCTGGGCTCGGCACACGGAGTCCAGGGGAAAACAGGCAACGTGAGGAGGGAGGAAGGACAGAGAGAGAGAGGAAGAGAGAGAGCAGGCTGAGAAAGGAAAATAAGAACGGGCGGAACTCGGCATGGGTGGAAAAGTACAGGGAGCCAAAGCATGGTAGGCAGCACTTGCAGGCAAGAGTTGGTTTTATTTATTTATTTATTTATTTGTACCCCACCATTATTATTTTCACAAATAACTCAAGATGGCGAACATGTTCAACACACATTCCTCCTTTTCTTTTCCCCACAACAACCCCGTGAAGTAGGTTGGGCTGAGAGAAGGTGGCCCAAAGTCACCCAGCCGGCTTTCGTGACCATGGCGGGACTATAACTCCCCATCTCCTGGTGATTGGCCCAAAGTAACCCAGCCGGCTTTGGTGTCTATGGTGAGTCTAGAACTCCCATCTCCTGGCGACTGGCCCAAAGTAACTCAGCCGGCTTTTGTACCTAAGGTGGGACTAGAACTCCCCATCTCCTGGTGATTGGCTCCATAGTCACCCAGCCAGCTTTCATGCTTAAGATGGGACTTCAACTCTCGGGTCTCCCGTTTTCTAGCCTGGTGCCTTAACCCACTAAACCAAACTGGTCTCCTAGTGTGTGAGGAACCCTGGAGGCAGAGATTCGAGCAGATTTTGGGGCGTGCTTATCTCCATTGACTGGTTTGCAATGTTGTGTCTTCAACGGCTGAGCACTGCTTGATGGAAAACCAACTTCTAAATTAGGGTTTCCAACCTTGGCCACTTTAAGACGGGTGGACTTCAACTCCCAGAATTCTGGGAGTTGAAGTCCACCCGTCTTAAAGTGGCCAAGGTTGGGAAAGCCCGCTCTACATCAATCAACAAGTCAGCAAAAGGTAGCCTTTCCGTGTGAGAATTGGCTGCCCTAGCATCCTCACCTGAGATGTATTTGCAGGTGAACTTACCTCCCAGACCAGCTTCCCCCTGGCTGAGGATCCCACGCATCCACCCAATCTCCACCAGGATGCCCCACATCCTGATCCACACCCATGGGTGATCCACACCCATCAGGCTTTTGTTGAGGCTGGCAGGTGGAGGTGGCAACTGATGCCGTTCCTCCCCACCTCTTTGCTCCATACAATTTGATCTGTTTGCTTTGCCATGGCGAGTCCTTCCCATTTGTGCATTACGAGGGCAAACAAGCCCAGAGAATCGCCTCGGCCAGCTGGATGCGCCCCTCTGGCTGGGGGAGATGAAGGTGTGCTGGGGCTCTAAGGAAGCAGGTGGGCTTTGCTCAGACGGCAGAGGCAGCCAAGTCCATATTCTCCATGTTGGCCTGAGGAGGTCAAGAAATGGACCTTTGGTAGGCTTGAAAGAAAGGTTGACAAAAAATAATGTAAAAGTAAGAAAGGGGAGGGTGATCTGAACTCAATCCTCCTCCTCCACCACCCTTCTGTCATTGATGTTACCTAGTTGGGTCATAAAACGTCTGCAAGGAAACCATCAAGCTCAGAGAGCTTCAAGGATCTCAACAATTGTCCTTCTCTTCCTCCTCCCCCCCCCAATCCCCTCCCTTCTAGCACTGATGATGTTACCTAGTTAGGTAATGAAACATCTGCAAGGAAATCATCTAGCTCAAGACCCCAAAGTCATCACTGTCCTCCCCCCCTCCTCCTCCTCTCCACAAACCACTCCCCTCCAACAATGATGATGTTACCTAGTTGGGTAATGAAATGTCTGCAAGCCAACAACCAAGCTCATGGAGCACCAAGGTCCCCACAGTTCAACCCTGAGCTACAAATATTCTCTTCTATTGGTACTCTCTTAAAAAAACAAACTGATTTTTGCCTTTTTGCCAAATAATTATTTGGAGAATTCTTCCCCCCCCCCCCCAAATTGGGGAGTTCCTGACAATGTGACATCTTCTGGCCAAGGTGATAGCCACAAGACAGACTGGTGAAATTTAGGAGCTGAAATTTGAATCTTGGAAAAGCAGCAGGTTGCACAAGAAAGGTGGCAAAGAAAAAGAGAATTTTAGAGTCCCACATCTGAGGTACTAAACCGGCTAAATTCAGAACTTAATTAGGGTGTAAGTCAAGCCGGAAGACCAGGTTGACTAACAACACGTAGCCTACTTCTTTGAGGCGAAAACATTGGAAACCATGTTTTAGGAATTTAGGCACTGCGTGAGCCTAGCCATGGAGGACCTCTTCAACAATCGGGGCGAAGCAAATCTCAGCTTAATATAAATACCGGCCTTTCTTTTTAGCCCAAGATTTTAAAAAAGCAGGGACTCCTTAAAGGACGGGAATATGAAATGAAGATACATATGGCTAGGTATGTTTCTATGAAATACGCTTCCCCGCTTGTGTGCAAATGCTGCTCTAGGTGGAATATGGGAGAGGATTATGGTATTTGCAGCAACAGTGGCTGGAGGCTTTCTGGCAATGCTTTGGGTATCTGCAATAATCCTTCTTCGAGGACCAAATGTTGCTGGTGGGACAGGGCAGAGAGGGGTTGGTGGAAGCAGAGCCCCTCATTTGCTGTTGCTAATTCTTTGCTTTTATTTTAATGTATTTCTTTACTGGTATCCCACCTTTATCATTTTGCGAGGAACTCAAGGTGGCCAACAAATTCAACACAGCCTCCTCCTGTTTTCTCCACCATAAGAACCCTGTGAGGTGACTTGGGCTTAAACCCGGCTTTCATGACTAAGGCAGGACTAGAACTCCCAATCTCCTATTGATTGGCCCAAAGTCACCCAGCTGGCTTTCATGGCTAAGGCAAGACTAGAATTCTCCATCTCCCACTTTCTAGCCTGATGCCTCCCCAGCATTTCCTTTCCAAACAAAGGCAGGCAGGCAGGCAGCTTTGGATGGATAACTGGAGTTTCCTCAGGGGTTGAGAGATGCAGGGTGGTACTCCAGTTAAAAATGTGGAATGGGACCCAAAGGGGGCTTCGGGAACTCCCAAATCAGGCCTTTTAAAAAGAGACATTCTTGACATATATGCATGTCTGGCCTGGCCTTATTGGAGACTCCTGGAGCCCAGAAGGCACCGGGTGATGTCAGCCAACTTTGGGCTCCTCGGCCCGGGGGGGGGGGAGGCTGAGAGCGGCCACGCAGGATCAGGTGACTTTGCCACGGACTCCAGCAATGGGCTGGGGGTGGATGTGGAATACCTGCTGGCCCTTATAAATAACTGGCAGGAGGGCACAGCGCCCGGCGCTTTCCCTGGCTCCTGACATGCCCAGCCTGAGACTACAAAGGCCCCTTTCATGCTCCTCTGCAGGGGCGGTGGCTATTGGCGCGCTCGCCGGAGACCGGCCCCGGCTGCCTCCGTTACTTTCAGGGCGGATGGGACGGGAGCTCCGGTTCACTGCTTTCCCTTCGGCCAGCCCAGGCCTTGCCCCGTCGCCCTAAACGGAACGGTTCAATTAAGCAAGCTCAATAGAGGATGTAAATCTGAAAGGGCTGATTCAGTAAACCAGGAAGACCGTTGGGCCCCCCCAGATAAAACAGGAACCCAAAGAAACCTCAGTTAAGCACCTGTGAAAATCCTTCCTTCCTTCCTTCCTCCCCCCTCCCTTCTTTCCCTCCCCTCCCTCTTTCCTTCCTTATCATTAGAGATACTGACAACAAATTCCCAAGATAAAAATGGGAATGATTTAATCATGTGATTAAAACAACAACTTACACCCAAAAAGGAAATAAGAGCAGCTTTATTTCTAAGCTCCAGGCAATTGTTAAAAACTTAAAAAGAGAGGGGAGAGGTATTCAGCTACATAAATGAAGAAAAGCACAAATCTTTCAAAAAGAGTCTAAACAATTAGAGGGAAGTGCTTGATTTTCTGTATCTGTGAAAAAGGCAGTAAAGTTGATCACTGATAAGGGGAAAAACCCAATCTTCCTTGCTTATAATAAATTAATTTATATACAAAATAGCAATTTATTTAATTTACTACTGGACATAGTAGTAAAAACAGAGGTGTCACAAAGAGTATAATTTCTGTCTCACACACACACATACAATACTACTACTACTAATAATAATAATAATGATAATGGACACAGCAGAAGAGAAAGAACTGGAGAAAATAACGAAATACAAAGATCTGCAAATAGAAATAGAACGACTGTGGCAAAGGCAAGCAAGGATGGTACCAATAGTAATAGGTGCCTTGGTCCAAACAGCTGGAGCACCACTTGAACACCATCAGCATTGACAAATTCTCCATCAGTCAATTGCAAAAGACAGCTTTGCTCAAAACACCCTGGGCCGATACCTCTAAGACTATCAATACCAGAACCTGTTGGGGTCCTTTATGGAGCAGGGAAACCAGAGCTTGGGGGTAGGTCAGGAGAGGGGAGAGCACACTTGTTTATTTGTTTATTTTATTTTATTTATGTATTTTATTTCATTTATTTTATTTTATGTTTTTTTATTTTTTTATTTTTTTATTTTTATTTGAGAACCAGTTTGATCTAGTCAGTGGTTAAGGCATTAGGCTAGAAACCAGATGACCAGGAGTTCAAGTCCAGCCTTAGCCATGAAAGCCCACTGGGTGACATTGGGCCAATCACCAGGAGATGGTGAGTTCTAGTCCTGTCTTAAGCACAAGAGCCAACTGCGTGCCTTTTGGCCAGTTCCTCCCTCTCAACCCAACCCACCTCACAGGATTGTTGTTGTGGCGGAAATAGGAGGAAGAAGGAGTATTAAATATGTTTACCACCTTAAGTGGTTTATACAAATAATCAAGGCGGGATACAAATTAAATCAATGAATACATTTATTTTTTCAGATTTCTGAACTGCTCCTCTCTCTCAAAGAGGAACTTTGGGTGGTGTACAATCAAACGTTAAAATACCCCCAAAAATATAAAAATTAAAATTTTAGCCAGTTTTAGAAACAGCAAGGTGTCCATTAGGAACTGGTGGGCGAAGAGGAAGCGACCAACCTTCTCTGCCCTCTAATTATAAGAGGGTGGTTGGTCTGTTTCTTCCACCCACCCCCCAGGTCAGTCTCCCAGACCTCAGCTTCAGAAACGGTCCCTCTCTGGCACCAAAAAGTTACAGCACGGAAGAGGCAAGTTCTGAAGAAGCTTCTGGGATGAGAAGCGAAACGTTTTCAAAGGGGGAAAAAAACCCCAAGAAAATCCTGCTGGCGTTTGGAAAATGCGCCTTTGGGACAAGCAGCTGGTTTTCCTCTCTGACCTTCGTGCTGTTGGGCTGTTGCCTCCAGCCTGCTTCACATCCTCACTAGAGTTCCCTGAAAACATCCGTCTCCTGGCCCTGGTTGCTGGGAATGGTTTTATACAGATCCATACATTCTTAAATCAACACAGCCAGCCTGTTGAGCCTCGGAGAACAGGCGAGCGGGGAGGGGGGGAGGAGGTTGTGGGGGGGGGGGAAGGTGACGACACCAAACACTCGGGCCTTTGTATCTGGCTAGGTAGGCTGGATGCGAAGACCTCAGCTTCCTTCCAGCCAGCATAATGATGCGCCTGTCCAGGCTGCCAGCTTCCTTCCCGAGGTGCAGGATTGGAGGACAAATCAGGCGTGCGTGCGTGCGTGTGCCGGGTGGAAACAGAGATGGGCTTGGGGGACTTGGGGGGGGGGAAGGAAAGGAGAACGAGGCCAGAGATGATGTGGGAGAAGGTGGATTCTCAGAAGCCACGGAGGGAAAATAAGTCTCAGAGCGCCTAGTCCTTTTTTCCCCCTCGGCTCTTCTCTACCTGTAGGGGCAGCACCAGCCGAGCAGCCTCGAGGTCCTTCTGCAGCTCTCTTCTATGAAGGGGTTGGACTACAGCTCCCATCCTCCCAGGAATGGGAGCCCTAGCCCAAAACACATGGAGAGACCATGTTAGGGAACAGATTAAAGTTGTTTGAAAGGTAGTATCTGTATGAATAGAGGAGAATATTTATAACTCAGGGTTGAAATGAAGGGTCCTTGGTGCTCTCTGAGCTGGGTGGTTTCCTTGCAGACATTTCATCACCCAGCTAGGTAACATCATCAGTGCTAGAAGGGAGTGGAGTTTATGGAAAGGAGGAGGAGGGGGTGGTCTTGTTACTCTCTGAGCTCGGTGGTTTTCTTGCAGATGTCTCATTACCAAACTAGGTAGTGCACTGATGATGTTACCTAGGATGTCTCTTGGTAACCTCCTGGACACACCCATGAAGTCCTGGGGGCCACAATGGGTTCACCAGTGCCTGCATCTGGGATGATTGTTCAGTGACAGCAACCGCGGAGACCCCCATCAATGTCCTACCCAGATCAACCAGCTCTTAGGATCAGCCAAGGCCATTGCTACTTTGCCTCTTGCTGCCCAGGCAGTTGATCAGAATTTGAACCCACAGCTGAGGCTCGCCAAACCAGGACAGCAGCATTCTGAGAGACGGAACCGAGAGGGTGCCAAGCTGCCTTCCTAAGGGTGAAATGAAGAGGTTGGCATCAACCAACGGGTGCCACCCAAGCCCGGAGCACCCAGGAACGCCCTCCTGGCGCTGGCCAGGGAGGCCACAAAGCTACCCCAAGGTTAATGGTTAATGGGCTGCCAGCAGGCCCGTCCCCATTTGATGGATTACTTTTGCCCTTGGGTGGCTGTGGGGCTGAGGGGAGAGGCCCGGCTGTTTCTCTCTGGAGGGGGAAGAGGTGATTGGGCGGCCCTCTATCTTGAGCACACAAGCCCTGTTTGCCAGGAGGGATTACCTGAGGGCTATTTTACTCTCCCCCTTCCAGGTCTATGCAGGGAGAGGTGCAGAAGAGCTCTTAAAGGGACAGGGGTGAACCAGGAGCTTTCCAGAGAGGGCGTCTCTCGCCTCCATTTAGGGGTTCCTGCAAAGCTGCGGCCTCAAAGAACAGAACAACAAGAGTTGGAAGGGACCTTGGAGGTCATCTAGTCCAACCCCCTGCCCAAGCAGGAGACCATATACCATTTCAGACAAATAGCCGTCCAATCTTTTCTTCAAAACCTCCATTGATGGAGGATCCGCAATTTCTAGAGGCAAGTTCTTCCAGTAATTGTTCTCACTGTCAGAAAATTTCTTCTTAATTCAAGGACCTGCATCACCGGCATTTGTTTTCTCCCCAAAAGTGCGCAACTGGAGCTTTTTCATATTTTTTCCAGGTTGCGGCGAGTCAGGGAGGAGGCAAAATGGGGTTCATTTCAATGGCTAAGAATGGAAATTCTCTTTTCTGAGCTGCAGAATCAGAAATCTTTTTTTCTCATCCCTTTTACCATTCTGGTTTTTTTTTTAAATCACATATGTTTGTTCCTTTGAAAAAAAAAACCAAAACAACCCAACAAAACTGGGGAGATCAGTTTGAAAAGGCAAAAACACTCAGGAGGGACTCAGGGATCTTTCTTTTCTTTTTTTTTAAATCATGGCTGGGGAATTCTGGGAGTTGAAGTCCAGACATCTTCAAGCTGTCAATGTTGAGAAACACTGCTTTAAAATGTTCTAGAAGGCAGGATTTTTTTAATGGTAGCCTGATGTTTTGGAATACCTTCCCCCGTCCAAAGGTTTGCTAGCCCCTCCAGGGGTCAAACAAGTCAAGATGGTAGCCATGATGATCCCCCCCCCCAACTTCTGTCTCTTTCTTACGTGTGCAACGTCATGTTGACTTTTGACCATAATCTCCAGTCGCTCAGGGCCCCTTATGACTGACATTTTAGAAGCGAGGGAATATTTTTTACTCTGTATTGGACGGCTACGTCACTATATTTACCTTAGAGGATGTTTGTATATTCTTATGCTCCACCTGATGATAGGGCAACTTAAAAGTGCTAATAAACAAATAAGACATATATACACAATTGAATTCTTGGGAAAAGTCACAGCTGGTTCCCAGGAATCTAATCTGACAGCCCAGAGAATCCTAACCCTAAAGCTGATATTTTAATAATCCTAATAAAAAGGAAAGGAAAAATACCAGATTTTGTATTTCGCACTACCAGGACTGGGAAATAACTCCCAGCATCCCTAGTTAAAGTGTGGACAAGGATCAGATAGTTTCTCAGTTTTAACAATTCCTTTACCATGATAAAATGCTCTGAATCAAACCCCAGTGAGTAATCCTTTTGGCCAGGACTGGATATGTGGAGGGAATCCAGACTGGGGGCGGGGGGGGGGGAGGAGAAATTGCAGGACTGCAGCTTGCAAAAAAAATGTGAGCGATGATTCAAATGTGTGACAGAAAGAAAACTGTGGAAAAAATAATTAAATAAGAGAGACAGTCGCATGTCTGGAATCAAATGTGCTTTGTTCTGCTAGGACTGCTTAAAACCATGTTGGGAACACGTGATTGACTTGACCATGGTTACTTTCTATAGTTGACTATGGCTGAAGATAACTAACAAGCAAGTACCGAAGCGTGTTCACACTGAACATGTCACTAGAAGGCAAAATCACGAAACTGCGTCTCACTTACTTTGGCCATTATCATGCGGGGAAATTCACTGGAGAAAGCAATTATGTTTGGAAGAGTTAGTGGTAAAAGGAAACCAGGCTGTCAAAAAAACCACAGTGGCTGGACACTATCAAAGCTGACACTGGCCGGAGCATAGAACAACTCAAAAGAAGCAGTGCAAGATCAGAAGAGATGGAGAGACCAGACCCATAGAATCGCCAAGAGTCGGACGCGACTGAATGGATCAGATTATCATCATGGTTGATTTCATCAGCCACTGCTGAGTAGATTCGCACAGCCCGGTAAAACCCAAGCCATGATCTACAAAACACAAGGGCTGGGTTTGCACAGGTTAAGGTGCACGTGCACAAACACCCTTGTGGCCCTGGCTGTTGATTCTACCAGTTGGCAAAACCTGGATCATTTCTGCATGAAAACCGTCCTTTGCCTTTTGCAGGACAGTTACAAGTAGGTCAAAGGCAACGCCGGCCAAGGAGAGGACAGATCAGACATTGTGTTTGATCCCTTTGCCCATGGCTCGCCGGGGAATTCTGGGAGTTGAAATCCACAAGTCTTAAGGTTGCCAAGCTTGGACACCCCTGGTATAAACACTGCAAGGGCTGTTTTCCCTTTGCTTTCAAACTTCCAGAGGACCCTGGATTGGGGGGAAACCGTCCCTTTGTTGAAGACTCTCCTCACCTACTGTGGCCCCCGTGCAGGAGACAAAACAGACGTCAATTCAAGTTCAAAGGGACGATGCTCTACTTTCATGTTTGGGGGAAAAAATAGCAAATTTGCATCTCGGCCTTCCAGCCCACATTTCACAGCTAGTTGGGGGGTTTGGGGTTTTTTTTTTCTCAAACACCTGGCAGGGTAGCCTAGCTGCAAAAGAAGGACTGGCTCAACCTTTTCCCCACATTTAGTTTGCATCTATTTTTTCATACCCATTTCAAAAAAGAGGGTTATTCTCCGGGATGTGTGATGTGTGCTCTGAAATAAAAATGCATCCCGGGTGGGTGCTGTGGGTGAAACACAGCATGCAAAACACACCGCCTAGATGCCAAAGCCCATTAAACTCTCTGGAACTGATCCCCGAGTCAAATGGGCATCAGAATCGTCCTGATTCATCGCCTTTGGGGTTCTCTTCCAACAACCCTCCGGTTGCCTTTTCAAAACATATGGAAGATGGGCTGGAAAAGGTTAAGCGACAGCTAGGCGACATGTTATCTACAGGGTGGGTCCCTTCCAGCTCTGCTACTACCACCAGCACCGTCTGTTTCCTTATCTCTTGGCGTCCTTGGCCCACACCTGTCACCGTGGGGCTGCCCTATTGATGATTAACCAGGACTTCCTGTTTGCTGCTGAAAAATGGCAGAATGGCCTGGTTTGCTGGCGCAGGGGGAGATGATCAAAAGACACTGGAGAAAGAGAGGGGGGGATATGATCTTGCAAGCTTGTTAAGCATCCTGAGATCTGAAAGTTACCTGGGTCTATCTCAGGAGTTGCACAGGCCTGGGGGAAAAAGATGAGGCAGGTGCTTGTTGCACTGAAAGACTGGATACGTATCATATTTTCATCATATTTATACAGGTAATCCTTGACTTACAACCTCAACTGAGCCCAAAATTGCTGTTGCTAAGCAAGACCTTTCTTGCCACAGTTGTTAAGTGCCTCACTGCAGTTGTTAAGCTAGTCACAGGGTTGTTAAATGAATCTGGCTTCTCCACTGGCTGTGCTTGTCAGAAAGTCGCAAACGGTGATCACCTGACACGGCGACCGTCATAAATAGATGCCGATTGCCAAGCGTCTGAATTTTGATCATGTGATCATGGGGATGCTGCAAAAGTCGTAACTGTAAAAAATGGTCATAAGTCACTTTTTTCAGTGCTGTTGTAACTTCGAACAGTCACTAAACAAATGGTTGTAAGTCGAGGACTACATGTATAATGTTAAGTTACAAATAGATTTTTTTATATCACACTGCCTTATGGGGTTTTTTTTATTGTACACTGCCCAGAATCACCTTTCGAGAGACAAGCAGCTACATAAATATGATGGATAAATAGGGTGACTATGATAAACAATCCTAGCAAGTAAACCATCCTTCCACTTTGCAGCTGGAGCCCCAGATTTGCAAAGGCAGGTTCTAAAGCAGTGAGATCCACAATCAATGCAAGATAACTCCAGGTCATCACCAGCATGTGACTAGGAAAAGAAGAGGATCGGATTCAAGTCCTTCATTCAAGGCAGGTGACCAATCATAGTCTCCCAGCCTACTTACCTCACGAGAGGAGCACGGGATGTTGTGTCTTGACCTGCCAGAGAAGAGATGAGGAGTAAATATAAGAGTAAAGAAAATAAATCAAACAGAAATATTTGTTTTTACAGCTGGGAAGAGGGACATTGGCTGGGTTTTTAATCTTTCAGGAAGCCACAATAGTTTATTCTCTTCATGCATTCTGTTTGCAGGGCAGGAGTATCCAACCCTGGTCACTTTAAGACTTGTGGACTTCAATTCCCAGAATTCCCCAGCCAGCATAGCTTTGGGACATAGCTGACTAGGGAATTCTGGGAATTGAAGTCCACAAGTCTTAAAGTGGCCAAGCTTGGACACCCCTGATGTGGACCTACCATTATGGTTTGTAAATAACCTGGGCTGAAGTGAAGTCCACAAACTGTTTATTAAAACAGTTTATTAGACTGATGTATGACTAGCTTATCTTCTTCTTGAGCAAAGCACAACATCACAATCTTGACATCCACAGATACTTCTGGACCCAGGTTGCCTCTTGAGGCATCCTTGTAAAATAAAAATGCTACAGTTCAAGGCTTGGCTTGAAAAATCTGCCAGTTAACTAGAAGGAAGACAAAAGTAAGCTTGAGAAGATGGCAGACCTCAGCCTTGCTATCTGGTTTCTTGGAAGTGGGTTTTGGGTCTTCAGGATAACAGAGATCTCCCCCACTCCCCTAGCAACCATTTTGTTGGACTTTCAGAAGACCCAAAGTACCCACAGCTGTAACATACATAACAAAGGAAGGCTTGTATCAGTCTTAAAATCATGAAAAGCCCAATCCAAGTGTGGTCATCCCAAAGGTGCTTCACCAAAAGGCAACTGGACTTAGTTTTTTTCTTTGAAGATGTTTCACTTTTCATCCAAGAAGCTTCTTCAGTTCTTCAGCCTTTTGCAAAAATACTTTTGGGATAACCATGACCTGGATGATTGAGAATTTCATAGACACAAGTGTGGTCGGTTTGCAGTAGGTAAAAAGGAATTAAAAGAACAAGTAATCCAAAATTTGGGTGCTAGAGGGAGTGCAAGGAAAATTGAATTCCACTCCAAAGGTTTCTCCAATTAGCTTAGGAGCGGCTTTGGATTCTTACTGGGGCATGTTTATCCCTGCCCCCTCCTAATTCCTAAATGGGGAATGATACTTTGGACCCTGCAACGAGACTTATTGTTCAATCCTGGTTTCTCTCCCATTGTCTGGGACGAATAATGTAATTCCAACATGCAGCGTGCTAGAGTCCTTTGTTTGCTTCTGGTTGAGCATGTTGGAGGTAGCCAGCCAAGTGTAGATAATTCCCCAAACGGTGGCTAAGTTCCTCACAGCCTGCATGTAAAGGAGATTCGGGTCTCTGAACCACTTTTACTGAGACGAAATTCTTGCACCCTGGCCAGGAGAGAAGGCTGCAAGGACTCTTACATGAGCCAGGGTGGTGGCTCATGTAATTAAAAAAATATTTAAACCAGGTTGTATGGGCACTGCCCTTACTTATTAGTCAACAAGGCTCTAAGTCAGGGGTGTCCAATCTTGGCCACTTTAAGACTTGTGGACTTCAACTCCCAGAATTCTGAGAGTTGAAGTCCACAAGTCTTAAGAGTGGCCAAGGTTGGACACCCCTGCTCTAAGACATATGAAAACAGAATTATAGCCTTTAAACACAACCTTGCTGCCCAATAAAAAGTACAGTTAGAACCTGGTGCTCATTCTTCACAAATAATTAAGGTCAGTTTTTCCCCACACATCACCAAACCTGGACTGTTCGAAAATATTGTTGACCCATGCAGGTTCACACCCAGCATTAAGTGAAGATTTGTTTTAATCATGGTTTGCTATAGAGCTGGATAGACACAACACAGGTGTCATTGCAATGAGATTTCTGATGCTAAGTATTGTTTGTGGAAAACATTTTTTTTTCATTTGGGGTCAGCACTACACATAGGATTTGGTTATGCTCATGGTTTTGTCAAACAAAAGGCAAGAAATGAATGCAGAATACAGAATAACAGAGGTGGAAGGGAGCTTGGAAGTCCAACCTATACCATTCCTAACAAACAGCTCTCCAGTCTCTTCTTAAAAACCTCCAGTGATGATAACTAATTAGAATATAAGAACAATCAAACTGACCGATACACTTTTCTTAACTAGGCCTTAATGGAACAAATGCCCAGTTCCCTCTACAACCATCCAGGACTATAATTTTTATATTGGTCCTGCTTTTTCACCAGAGCATCTTCAAAGGAAGTTGTAGAATACTGCCTCAAAAGCTATCTAATGCAAAGATTATTCCAACATCAAATAAAATAATTAGAACCACACTGTCTTCTGGAGGCACAGTGGCATCCAATGAACTTCTGCACCAATGATTAACAACCCAGCCTGGCAGCACCCACAAGCGGTTTCTGAACTCTGGTCCTGAGCAGCAGAAACCTGGGATGAATATCTGGCAACAGAGAACTGCCTCCCTCTAAAGGACCCAGAGGGGATTTTTTAAAAATAAAAAGAAGCCAGACCCACTTCCCCATTTTTCAGGGTCCTGCAAAATGCTAAAAGTTTTCTTCCAGTTTTTAAGTATGTTTTGCTTGTTTAGTTTACTTCCGGTATCACTTTCAATGGATGGACCAAATGGACCAAGGCAGGAAGTACTAGGGTAGATTTGAGTAGATTTTTCCTTACTGGTTTTTTGGTTTCCCTTTTTGTGTGTGTGTGTTTTCAATAAATCCTGCAACAACTGTAGACAGTTTTAGCCTCTAGACCAGGCCTTCATAATAGACAGTCCCAGGGCCACATGCAGCCTGCCAAGCAACCTGGTGCAACCCACCTTGTTCTCTAAAAACTCAATAATGGAAATTTGCTACTGCCAAACTGATCTGCCAGAGACACCCTGAAAGATATACTGCCAAGCACTTGCAATACCTCACCCAAGAGTGCCAGCACCCACCCTGGCACCCCGTTGCTAAATGCCAAACAGAGATTGTGATACCAGCTACTTCTCAATTATTATTTATTTGTATTCTGCCTTTATTTTTTTTACAAATAGGCTGCAAACATATGCAATACACCTTCCTCCTCCTGTTTTCCCCACAACAATCCTGTGAGGTGGGAGGAGCTGAGACAGAGAGAGAGAGAGAGAGAGCAATTGGATGAGAATAACCCAATTGGCTTTCGTGCCTACAGCAGGACTAGAACTCACCATCTCCTGGCCCAGTCACCCAGCTGACTTTTACAGCTAAGGCAAAGCTAGAACTCACCATCTCCTGGTGACTGGCCTAGCCATCCAGCTGGTTTTCATGCCGAAGGCGGGACTAGAACTCCCAGTCTTCTGATGATTGGCCCAAAGTGACTCAGCTGGCTTTCATACCTAAAGCCAGCATCTCCTGGTGATTGGCCCAGTCATCCAGCTGGCTTTCATGCCTAAGGCGGGACTCGAACTCAGCATCTCCTGGTTTCTAGCTGGGTGCTTTAATCATCAATGCGGCCCTTTCCCTTCTATAAGTTGTGTGCGCCTGCTCTGGACTTTGTCCTCTTGATTAGGAAGGTGCCACTTGAGATGACAGCATGCGCTATTTTTACCTATTTAGAATCTGGAATATTTTTTTTAGGAGTCAGATAAAAACTAATGACAATTAATGTTAGGTGCCAAGTTCAAAGAACTAAACCATGGCTTGCGGTTGGGGATACAGATGGAAGGGCAGGATATAGTATTGTTTCTCTTTCCACTTTTTAAAAATTCTAATATTGTAGTCTTTTTGCATTATTTTCCTTTCATTTACTTGTGTTTCTTTGTATCCTGCCTTTATTACCATATTTTTTACTAATAACCCAAGGCAGCTAGAGGTACTTCTCAACTTACGACCACATTGAGCCTCAAACTTCTGGGGTTAAGTGAGACATTTGTTAAGTGAGTTTTGAACCCCATTTTACGACTTTTCTTGCCACAGTTCTTTAGTGAATCACTGCAGTTTATAAGTTAGTTAACACGGTTGTTAAATGACTCTGGCTTCCCCCATTGACTTTGCTGGTCAGAAGGTCGCAAAAGGGGATCACGTGATCTTGGGACACAGCAGTGGTCATAAAGATGAGTCAGATGCCAAATGTCTGAATTTTGATCACGTGATCATGGGGATGCTGCAAAGGTTGTTAAGTGTGAAAAACGGTCCTAAATCACATTTTTCAGTGCCCGTCGTAACTTTCAACGGTCACTAAAGGAACTGTTGTTAAGTCAAGGACTACCTGTATTTGTATTTGCATTTTTATGTCTTTTCTTTCTTTGTATTTCAATTTCTCACCATAGTTGTCGGCATATATCATGTCGTTTAAATGAGTTCCCTGTCGGACATATTCCTTTTTTTTTTCTTTTGAGGAAAAAATTAGCTTATTCAAAGAAGGTTAAAATACCAAACGGCCAAATATTTGAAAAAGGACAACCCTAACCCTGTCAGAAATATTTCCTGAGGAAAAATAATTCAGCCGGTGCCACGCCAAGGACCCTCCTTCTCCTCATGAGAGCAGCGCAACTTCCCTCACATTTCCCCCCGAACGTTATAAAATGGAGGCGCTTCCAGACTCCCCAGAATTCCCCGCGGCGACGCACGTTCCATCGCGGGATAACTACGCCTCCCAGAATCCTTTGCACGCCGCGCCTCCTTGACCCGTTGCAGCGCGTGACGCCGCTCGATCGTCAGAGCCGTTCTACCCAGGGTGCTTTGCGGGCCGCCTAGCCCTCCCCTCCCTCCTCCTCCCTTTTAATGGAAAGGGAGAAACGAGCCTTGGGGGGGCGGACGAGGCAAACTACGCTACCCAAGAGGCGTT
Source organism: Azemiops feae (assembly GCA_023970755.1). Lineage (NCBI taxonomy): Eukaryota > Metazoa > Chordata > Lepidosauria > Squamata > Viperidae > Azemiops > Azemiops feae. The sequence continues at coordinate 665,887 of JALGBA010000620.1, forward strand.
GCTTCTCGCGCAGGCGCGGCGGTGCCTCACTCGAGGCGAGGGGGATTTGCGTTTGCCAACCGGAGGGTCTTGCGGAAGCTTGACTAAAAAAAAAAAAAATAGGGGGGGGGGGGAGAAAGCAAAGAATTTAGTTTTCGCTTCCTGAGGCGAAGGAAAGGCGCTCCCCGGCTCTGCTGGTAAGAGGAGGCCGCGCTGAAGGAGGCCTAGCAGTTGTCATAGAAACGGAGGGTGCCGTGGGGGTATCAGACCCCTCCAGGAATGGGGAGGTCATCCGAGTTTGTTTGTTTTTTGCGATGGCTGGGCTTTTGGGGGTACTTAGGACGAGATGGCGGCCCTCGGATGGGTCAGCGATTGGCCTGGAAACGCTGGATTCGTATCCCCATCATCCCCAGCCCGCGTGTAGCCTCATCACCCCCAGCCAGCCCTATATCCCCATCATCCCCTGCCAGCCTCCCATCATCCTCCGTTAACCTGTGTCCCCATCATCCCCATACAGCCTTATACCCCATCATCCCCTGCCAGCTCCCCATCATCCTCAGTTAACCTGTGTCCCCATCACCCCCAGCAGCCTTCTATCCCCATCATCCCCTGCCAGCCCCCATCATCCTCAGGTAACCTGTGCCCCATCATCCCCAGATAGCCTTATATCCCCATCATCCCCTGCCAGGTCCCCATCATCCTCAGTTAACCTGTGTTCCCATCACCCCAGCCAGCCCTATACCCCCATCATCCCCTACCAGCCCATCATCCTCAGTTAACCTGTGTCCCCATCATCCCCAGCCAGTATACACTCCCATTCTCCAGCATGTGCCCCTATCATCCCCGCCAGTGTGACAAGTGGAAGCCACCCTCCAAAGCAGCCTGCCCCATTTATTAAATCTGTTTTTTAAGACCAGTGTTTCCCAACCTCGGCAAATTCCCCAACTGGTCAGGGAAACCTGGGAGTTTGGGGGATTCTGGGAATGGAAGTCCATGCCTATTAACCTTGCTGAGGTTGAAAAACACACTCTGTTCAGTAGTACCTCCAGGATCAGACCTTTTGCAAGTTACTCTCTGGAATCATGGTTTGTTTCTTCCTACCGTAGCTTGCTTTAACCTGATGCCCTGTGCTTTGTTTCTAGGTCTGGATTTTGTCTGTTGTTGACTTGACCGAGGGCGGAAAGCCATGGCGAACACAAGTGGGATGGGAGACCCTGGACTTTTGCGGATGAGCATTGCCTCCCAGTTCTTTTCGGGAGAGGAAACGTCGGAGATCGACACCATGACCACGTCAGAGAAAGTAAGACTCCCGGGTTATGAAGCTTGAAGGGGATCCAGGTTGTCATGATGTGAGCCCAACATCTCAAAGCCAGTTGGGACTTATGGAGTTCTCATCTTTGCACTTTCTTCCCATCTTCCTCTACAGCAGGGGTGGGCAACTATGACCCCTTTTAACGACCTGTGGACTTCAACTCCCAGAATTCCAGAGTCAGCCAGAATTCTGGGAATTGAAGTCCACAGGTTGTAAAGGGGCCATAATTGCCCACCCCTGCTCTATGACTTTGATCCTTCAGTCCATTTGTTCTTCCAATCGTTTGCAAGAAAATAAATCTTTTTTTTTTTTTAATTCAAACTCTTTTCCATGCAGTCTCTTTTCTTTTACAGCAATTATTAGGAATTTACACTCATTGATTTCCCATACATATTATAGACTTTTCTGGGGTTTTCGTTTTGTTCCTGATACTGATTTTCTTTTCTTTTCTTTTCTTTTTTTAAAAATAACCAGGTTGTGGATTTGCTGAATCAAGCTGCTTTAATAGTCAACGAGTCTAAAATCACAATCCTTAAACAAGTGAGTGAAGTAACTGTTTTTCCTCTTCTTGAATTTGAATCCAGGCCTTCTTCAGTTAAACGGTCCCCTCTCTGGCCAGTTGAAACACTGTTAGGGGAGCTGATAGTCTAATTTCCTCTAATTTAGCTTCTATATATTTGAATAACTTGATTACCTCCTGGATAAATTTCAAGAACACATAGAATTGTGAGAGGTTTTTTGTTTTTTTTAAAGGGGGAAAAAAGCAAGTTTACTTCTTACTTAAAGGCTGGGCAATTTGAAAATGATCTAAAAGAGTGACTTGTGACTGGCACGCAGAAATATTTAAATAGTTTAATGATGTGCTAGAAGGGTTCTTCCAGGTTTTCCTTCTTGCTTGGCTGTATAGTTCTTCATTTTCTTTTCTTTTCTCCCTTTCCTAGGTCCAGGAATTGATTATTAATAAGGACCCTTCCTTGCTGGATAACTTTCTGGATGTGAGTTGACTGGGAATCCTTTTTTCTTCATGATGTCTGCTTTGTGGTTCTTCCTGCCCCAAAGCTCCATCGCTGGAGGTTTTTAAGAAGAGATTGGACAGCCATTTGTCTGAACTGGTACAGGGTCTCCTGCTTGAGCAGGAGGGGTTGGACTAGAAGACCTCCAAGGCCACTTCCAACTCTGTTGTTCTGTAAATTTGTGCCAGCCAGCTGGGTTTGAATAATCCCTTCCAGAATAATCAAGGGCTGGGGAGATAGTGGCTGCTAGAACTGAACTTAGCTCTTAGTCTCGTTCAGTGCTTGCTCCCGTCTATTCCTCAAGCTCTGCTCTAATGTGGCTCAAAACAAGATGTGTTTTTGGGGGGACTGAAAAGGCCAAAACCAATGAAAATAAACCCCATCCCCTTTTCTGCCGTAGGAAATCATCGCTTTCCAGGCAGATAAGTCCGTGGAGGTGCGGAAATTTGTAATCGGGTTCATAGAGGAAACCTGGTAAGTCCATGGTGTCTTTTTCATTTATTTATGTATTTATCAAATTTAGAAACTGTCCATTTCTCTCCCAGAGAAACTCTGGGCAGGTTACAAATAAACCACTAAAAACAGAATGTAAAAATTTAAAGGAGAAGCAATATTAAAAGTTAATTAAAAGACTTTCGGGGCACTAACCAGCCCCACAGATGCACGCTCCTCTGTGAGCAGCAAGCGAGGTGGCAGAGCCAGGTCTTTTGGCCAGGAGTCTCCAACCTTGGCTACTTTAAGACTTCAACTCCCAGAATTCCCCAGCCAGCCACACTGGTTGGGGGAATTCTGGAAGTTGAAGTCAACAAATCTTAAAAGTGGCCAACTTTGGAGACCCCTGCTTTAGTCATTTTTGAAAGGCCAGGAGAATTTTCCATTCTGATCCTCGGTTTCCCCTCATGCATCCAAGGTAGGGACAAGCCATAACCTGGTCCTGAAGTGCTTCCTGTTGTTTCTGTAGCAGCCCTATTTGTAGACTTCCAGCCCGTCCTATTCTGATTCATTCCCGTTTTTGAATTTGTTGCTTTCAGCAAACGGGACACGGAGCTGTTGCTGAAGCTCATTGCCAACCTGAACATGCTGTTGAGGGATGAGAACGTCAATGTGGTGAAGAAGGCCATCCTGGCCATGACCCAGCTGTATAAGGTGGCCCTCCAGGTGAGCTGGTCCCCAGGAGCCAAAATGGCTTCCCTGCTCATCTGTTGGAGGCAGGCAGCCGGAGCCACTTGTGAATAACGAAAGTCAGCAACTTTATTGTCTCCTGCCCACCTTACAAGAATCTCCCCAGACGGCTTGCTTTTTCCTGGGAACGACCAGATAAGGCTCGCAGCTGTGCAAGGACTCCAAGCTAGAGCCTCACTTGACCCTTCCAACCTGACTGGCAGTTTCCCGACCTCTTCATCACTCCTTGAGATGAAAAGTGGAATCTGGGATTTGCACCATCCTAGAGAAATGGGATGGACAGAAGTGAACAGGACTCAGAAGCCCTGAGTGGGAAGTGGGTGGTGGTCGCGAAGGCACAGGGATGGTAGCAAACCTGCCTTCTCTACCTGTGCCCCCTTAAGCCGGTCTTGCTAGGGTGCAGAGCTGCTCACGGACTCTCTTCCTTTGTTTTGCTGCCCAGTGGATGGTGAAGTCCAGGGTGATCAATGAGATGCAGGAAGCCTGCTGGGAGATGGTCTCGGCCATGACCAACGAAATCATCCAGCTGCTGGACTCCGACAATGACGGGATCCGCACTCATGCCATCAAGTTCGTGGAGGGGCTAATCATCACCCTCTCGCCCCGCATGCCGGAATCGGAGGTGCCCAAGCGACACGAGAATGACATCAGCCTCGACCGGGTTCCCACAGACCACACATATATCAAATACAGTAAGGAGCCCTGTTGGTGCAGTAGTTAAAGGGCAGCATTGCAGGCTGTCAAGAGTTGATTCGCCCTTTCGCCTCCGTTGTCTTCCTTGCTCATAGCTTGACAAGATTGTGGAATGCAAAGGTGGGGGGGATGTTATCTAGGCAACCGAGGCCTCTTTGAGAACCCGGTGCTGTTGAGGCATTGGACTAGTGAGACAGGGGCATTTTATGGCCTTGTGGGTCACATCCGGCCCTTTGTCTCTGTCTGGCCCGCAGCAGTTGGGGGACAATGGTGGTGGCTCTCCAGAACACCCCCAATTTCTCATGTGGCCTCTTGGAAAAATTAATTGCCCACCCCTGGATAGGGCAATATGTTTCTGGCTTCCCCTAGTCCAATGTTTCTTAACCTTGACAACTTTTAAGATGTGTGGACTTCAACTCCCAGAATTCCCCAGCCAGCTTTGCACCCTTCTTAAAGTTGCCAAGGCTGAGAAACGTTGGACTACTAGGGGAAGTCAGATGTAAATTCTTTCTAAGATTTGGAAGTTCACAGGAAGACTTTGGGCCTGTTGCTCTCCCTCCTCACTTGTGGAAATCCCACCGGTGGAGAGTGTTGTATAAACTGCTTTAGGAAAGGCAGGGCAGCCATTCAATGAAATGAACGGAATAAGGCGTATGGTAATGGGATGGAATGGAGTGGGCCGGATTCCCAGGAGGGAGGGGCTGCATTCCAGAGGAGCAAAGAGGCAACTCAGTTCAGTGAGTTAGTGTGAGAGAAGGAGGGCAAAGACGGCTCCTCCCTAACGGTTCCCTGAGTGTAGGCTCAGGTCGGCAGCAGAATGCTTTAGTGGCAAGATTCTGACTACAGGCAACAAAGAAGTCTGCTTCAGGAGTCATCAGGTGTCCTTCTTGGTTCTTGGAGCCTAAGTCTACTAAGTCCCTCTCTTTCTCACCCCCACCCCCCAGATGCCCTGTGGGAGGAAGGGAAGGCAGCTCTCGAACAGCTCCTGAAGTTCATGGTCCACCCAGCCATCTCCAGCATCAACCTGACAGCAGCATTGGGCTCCCTGGCCTCCATCGCCCGACAGCGGCCGATGTTCATGTCAGAGGTGATCCAGGCCTACGAGACACTGCACGGTAAGACCGCCAGAGTCGCTGCATCAGTGGCTGGCTGTACAGTCCAGGTGATCTAGAACATAGAATAATACAATTGGAAGGGACCTTGGAGGTCCTCTAGTCCAACCCCCTGCTCAAGCAGGAGACCCTGTACCATTTCAGACAAGTGACTGTCCAGTGATCAGCTGTCCCGCCTCTAGTTCTTTCCCCCAGCCTGTTTCTCCTGGAGAGAACCTGGAGGGTCCTCCACATTTCCGGATGGCTCACCTGCTTTCTGTTCTCCCGTCAGCCAACCTCCCTCCCACCCTGGCCAAATCCCAGGTGAGCAGCGTCCGCAAGAACCTCAAGCTCCACTTGCTCAGTGTCCTGAAGCACCCGGCCTCCGTCGAGTTCCAGTCCCAGATCACCACCCTGCTGATGGACCTGGGCACCCAGCAGGCTGAAATCACCCGCAATATGCCCAACCTGAAGGAGTTACGCAAACGCCCTCGGGACGAGAGCGACCCCACTTCGAAAAAAATGAAGATCGGTGAGCGGTCCTTTAAAGGGCAGGGAGGCCTCGCCGGTGGCAGGGCAGTCACTTTGGCCCAAGACGGATGTTTATCGTGGTGCAACTTCTCTCCTTCTCCTCCTGGTTGCAGAACCATCCCTTGGGGAGGATGACGAGGACAAAGACCTGGAGCAGGGGGCCGTGCCCAGCCCCAAACCCTCCATGCAGATCAGCACGCAGTCAGATATAGACATCACAGCCGAGTTTCTGCAGCCCCTTTTGACTCCAGATAACGTGGCCAACTTGGTGGGTATTCTTGGGTTTCGTTGCTGAACCGGCTCTTGTGTTTTTTTGGTGAGCATTTTCTGCCCCTGGAGAGAAATGTCCTTGGTGTCAAAGAAGCTGCTTTAGAGCAGGGCTCTCCAACCGTGGTAACTTTAAGACTTGTGGACATGCGTGGCTGGCTGGGGAATTCTGGGAGTTGAAATCCACAAGTCTTACAGTGGGGCCAAGGTTGGAAAGCCCTGCTTTGGAGCTAGGAAGAGTGGAAGGGTCAGGAGAGGAAGCTCCCGAAAAAGGAAGTATTCCTGGAGCCAGAACACTTGTCCCTCTGCCGGTGTTGGATTGATGTGCTTCCTGCTTTAGTTGTGGAGTTTTGGGGGAAAGCAGTTCAGCAAATTTAAAATATCAATTAAATATACTAAATTATACTACTTCTAGATTATATTATACTACAAGATTCTGCAATAACTTTGTGCTGTATAGTATCAACCTTGTAAACTCTCAAGACTCTTTTTCCCCCACTATATTCAAAATGCATTGTGCTGTGTCCGTCCGTCCGTCCGTCTATCTATCTATCTATCTATCTATCTATCTATCTATCTATCTATCTATCTATCTATCTATCTATCTATCTATCTATCTATCTATCTATCTATCTATCTATCTATCTATCCCTAATCTCTCTTTCTCTATCCTAATCTTTCTCTTTATCCCTATTATCTATCTATCTTATCTATCTATCTATCTATCTATCTATCTATCTATCTATCTATCTATCTATCTATCTATCTATCTATCTATCTAATTAATCTAATCTAATCTAATCTAATCTAATCTAATCTAATCTAATCTAATCTAATCTAATCTAATCTAATCTAGGCATTTTTGGATGCTGATGCTTATTATTAATCCTTGGTGGGTTTTTGAGAACGGTGCATCGAAATTTCATTTCCGTGTGTGCCATTGGGTATACAGGTGGTCCTTAAGGTTCATTTAATAACCGTTGGAAGTTACAACGGCACTGAAGAAAGTGACTTATGACCGTTTTTCACGTTTTGTAGCATCCCCACGATCATGTGATCAAAATTCAGCGGCTTGGCAACTGGTTCATGCTGGTGACCGTTGCTGTGTCCCCCCCCCCAAGGTCACGTGATCCCCCTTTGCCACCTTTTGAAAAGCAAAATCAGTGAGGAAGCCAGATTCACTTAACAACCTAACTTCACACTGCAGTGATTCATTGAACAACTGTGGCAAGAAATGCCGTAACGTGGGGCAAAACTCACTTAACAGATGCCACTTAAGAACACAAATTTTGGCCCTAAGTCGAGGACAATAAAGGTTTTCTCTTCTTATCCCATCCTGTCCTTTCCTAACCTTCCTTGGCTTTCTGCCCTGACCGACTGGGCTTCCCGTTCCGGGTTTTCCCACCCCCAGGTGCTCATCAGCATGGTGTACCTGCCAGAGAACATGCCGGCTTCCTTCCAAGCGACGTACACACCGGTGGAATCGGCTGGGACCGAAGTCCAGATCAAGCACTTGGCGCGGCTGATGGCCACCCAGATGACCGCGGGGGGCCTGGGGCCAGGTAGGTCTGGCAAGGGAACCAGGGCTGCCAGAACAGATCAGGTGGGGGAGGGAATTTTAGGAGCGCTGTGAGTTACACATAGTCCTCGACTTACGACGGTTTGTTTAGTGCTCCTTCAGAGTGACAACGGCACTGAAGAAAGTGACTTAATGACCATATTTCACACTTACGACTGTCGCAGCATCCCCAGGGCCAAACGGAATCAAGATTCAGAGGCTCGGCAATGGACTCACGTTTATGACGGTCGCAGTGTCCCCGGGTCACGTGATCATCCCCTTTGGCGACCTTCTGACAAGCCAAGGCAATGTGGGGGGAGGGGGGGGAAGCCAGATTCACTTAATCACCGGCCACTAATTGAGTCACTGCCGCAATTCAGTTAACAACTCTGGCAAGAAAAGTTGTAAAGTGGGCCAAACGTCACTTAGCAAATTTCTCTCTTAGCAACATACGTTTTGGCCTCAGTTGTGGGTCGTAAATTGAGGACTGCCTATATTTACAACCATTGTCCTGCTCCGGGGTCATGTGATCACCCATTTGCGACCTTCCCAGCCGGTCATACGTCGCTTTTCCCAGTGGGGTAAATACTTTGAACAGTCAGTAAACAAAGGGTTGTAAGTCACGGACGACCTAATCGGATGCTTAATCCCGACATCTTTTATTGGAATATTTGGAATTTATGGAACATTTGGAATTTATTCCTCTCTCTAATGCAGGTTCTTTCAACCTGAACGATTCTAAGATGGGTGGACTTCAACTCCCAGAATTCCCCAGCCAGCTCTTCTGGGAGTTGAAGTCCACCCATCTTAAAGAGGGTCCACAGTTGGGAAACACTGCTCTGACCCCTTAATTTGAATGGGATTGCAACTGGTCAGTGGTTGAGCGATGGCTGTGTGGCCAGCTGTGAACTCTAATAATATAATAATAAAGTTGGAAGGGACCTTAGAGGTCATCTAGTCCAACCCCCTGCTCAGGCAGGAAACCCTCTACCCTTTCAGACAGGCTCTCTTCTTTTCCTTGGCAGGAGTGGAGCAGGTGAAGCAGGCCAAGGAAGCGGTGAAAGAAGAGAGGGTCGTCAAGGCGGAAAGCCCGCTGATCAAGCGACGCATTTCCACCATCCACCCCGGCCAGGCCATCTCCGTGGTGGGAGCGGCAAGCTTGGCTTCCTCCCCGGAGGCGCCCCAGGCCAAGCGGCGCCCGGAGCCCATCATTCCTTCCACCCAGCCAAGGTGAGTCAGCAACCTCCCGACGGCAGCCTGCTGCGTTTGGGACAGGCCGCCTCCTCCTCCCCCTCTTCCGCACGGCCACGGCCCCTCTCGGCAGCTGGCCTCCTTGCGATTGTGTTCCAGGATGGTCGGAGCCGGCGGCCGCAAGAAGATCTTCCGCCTGAACGACGTGATCAAGCCCCTGGCGGACGCCCAGAAGGACAAGCTGAAGCTGGCGGCCGTCAAGCGGATCCTGCGCTCGGAGAAGGCGGTGGCCTGCAGTGGGGCCGCCCACGTAAGTCGAGGAGGGGCGGGGGGAGACGGCCACAGCGGGCAACTCAGGGTCGGGACAGCCTCGCCTCAGCCCGGACTCCCCTCCTCCAGGCCCGGGTGAAGATCCTGTCCTCTCTGGTGACCCAGTTTGAGGTCCCTCTGAAGCGGGAGATCCTGACCTTCGTGCTGGACGACATCCGCAACCGGCTGGACCTGGCCTTCGCCTGGCTGTACCAGGAGTACAACGCTTACCTGAGCCAGTATCCCACCGGCTCACTCAACAACTACGACGAGTGTCTCATCGGCCTGCTCTCCGGCCTGCAGGAGAAGCCCGACCAGAAGGACGGGTGAGTCGTTGGCCCTGCAGAGCAGGCCGGCTGGACACGGCGACGGGGGCAGGAATCCGGGCTAGGAAATCCCTCCGTTGATGTTTGGGACCCTCATGTTTTTTTCACTTCCCGGTTACCCGGTACTATCCTTAAATTAGAGCTGCCACCGAGTTTGAGCAAATCTCTTGAGGCGGAAATTACTGATTTTGAAATTGGCAGGAGAATTAGCTGGATTGATTGGTTGATTTGCATCCAGCCTTTATTATTTTTTTTACAAATAACTCAGAAGCGGTGAACATGCCCAACACACCTTCCTTCTGTTTTCCCCACAACAACAACCTTGTGGGGTGAGTTGGACTGAGAGAGAGGACTGGCCCAAAGTTATCCATTTGGCTTTCATAACTAAGGGGGGACTAGAACTCACCGTCTCCTGGAGATTGGCCCAAAGTGACCCAGTTGGCTTTCGTGCCTAAGGCGAGACTAGAACTCACCGTCTTCCAGTTTCTAGCTTGGTGCCTTAACCACAAGACTCAAGTGGCTTTCCTAGTTTTTCTCCTCGTTTTAGAATTATTTTGAAGAATTTTTGTTCTGTCTCCTCCGATAAAATGTGATTGGGAACTTTGAAAGGGCTCCTAATTAGAGTGACACCCATGTAAATAATTTAAAAATCTGCTTCCCTCTTTTTGATCGAGAGGTTTTTAATCAACTTCCTGGCTGAAATGGTGCAGCTCTCGTGTTACAGTGGAAGCCTTACTTACCTTCTACCTCTTCCTGATCATCCAGTGTGAGTTCTTGATTCTCTCTGCGTTTGCTTCCACCGTGTCTGTTGTAGGATCTTCACCAAGGTCGTTCTGGAAGCCCCCCTGATCACGGAGAGCGCCCTGGAAGTGATACGCAAGTATTGTGAAGATGAGGTGCGTCTCCAAGACAATAGCCCAGCTACCACAACTGAATAGCCTTCAAATATGGGACGGCCAATTCCAGCCTACCCAGCCAGCGTGACAAGCGGAAGTTCTCATTCATCACAACTTGTGCTTCAGAGCTTCAGTGTCAATGCTGGCTGGGGATTATGGGAGTTGAACTTCAGGGTGACATCTGAGGAGCACCAGGCTGAGAAGAAGTGGACTGGGATATACCCACAGATTTGAAATGCTGCAAATGATAGAATCATAGGGTTGGAAGGGACCTTGAGGTCTTCTAGGCCAACCCCCCCTGCCCATGGCAGGAGACCCTATACCATTCCAGACAAATGGCTGTCCAACCACCTTTTGAAAACCTAATTTAATTTGAGAAATTAATTTAAAAAAATAGTTTTAATCTTGGATTTAAAAAATATCAAATCAATCATTTTGGGGGGGGGGGATTAATATCTTTCTTCAGGCATTCCAAAAGAGTAAATCTTTCATAGAATTTTCAGTAATGCTTCCCCCAAAAATCTTCCCTTAGAAAAATTGGAAGGAAATTCCTTATGTAGAATAAGGAAATAGTACACTGAGCCAATAGTATATCCTTCTCTCGAGTCTTTTCCCTCCCTGTGGACTTCAACTCCCAGAATTCCTGAGTGGCTCAGGAATTCTGGGAGTTGAAGTCCACAGGTCGTAAAGGGGCCATCGTTGCCCACCCCTGCACTATACGATTGTCTGGAATGAGACGTCTAAATATGGCCCTATGAGAAAGCGTAAGATGGGAAAATTAATATTTTTAAACATACTAACAATATGGAATTTTTTCCTTCCCTCTTTTGATCGGAACGCATTCCGGTTCCAGAGCCGGACATATTTGGGCATGTCGACCCTCCGCGATCTAATCTTCAAGCGTCCGTCCAGGCAGTTTGAATACCTGCACGTCCTGTTGGACCTCAGCTCCCACGAGAAGGACAAGGTGAGTCTTCTGCCCTGGGACAGCCAGCGGCTGGGCCAAATCATCTCAGGTACAGCAGCTCTTAACAATGTTAATCCTACATTTTCCAATACAGGCAGTCCTCGACTTATAACAGTTCATTAAATGACCCTTTGGGGGCTGGCTGTGCTTCTTCCCAGGTGCGTCAGCAGGCCCTCCTCTTCATCAAGCGGATGTACGAGAAGGACCATCTGCGGGAATACGTGGAGAAGTTTGCCCTGAATTATTTGCAGCTCCTGGTCCACCCCAATCCCCCTTCCGTTCTCTTTGGCGCTGACAAAGATACAGGTAACTAGTCCCCACAGGGTGTTGGGAGGGGAGCAAGGAGATCTTCAAGAGAGCGCACAAATAACCAGATCTACACATGTAAAAAAATTCAAGCTCACGACTTTATTACATTCTGCCTATGATACAGGAATCTCCCCAGACCGTCGGCCTTTGCACAGATAGAGAAGGTTCGATGGAACGTGAGGCGGGGGTCAGTTCCGGACCTCTTGCAGCTGCGCAAGGACTCGGGGCTAATTCCATGCTTGCGGCTTCCCCTGTGCTTGGCTGGGTGTTGTAGGAGAAAAGCTGGCACAGCTGGGGGAGGGGGGGGAGAGTTAAGCATGTCATCCGCCTAGAATTGCTACATTCCCACAAACAGTTTAAGTCCAACCCCTCTTCAATTCCGTTGACCCTAAATCGGGGCCAGATGCAGGTCGACCACGTTCAAGAAGAGTTGGATTTAGACCATTTGTGGGAACGTAACGATTCTAGGCCGATGGTGCTCTTGACTCCGCCTCTCTCCAGCTCTGCCTGCTTTTCCCTTACAGGCATTTCCTAACGGTCACCCTCCCTCCCTTCCTTTCTCTTACCGGGTCATGGCTGCCTAGCCTTTTCCTTTTCCACCTTCCTTTCCCTTGCAGAGGTGGCTGCCCCCTGGACCGAGGAGACGATCAAGCACTGCCTCTACCTCTACTTGGCCCTCCTTCCCCAGAATCACAAGCTGATCCATGAGTTGGCGTCTGTCTACACGGAGGCCATTGCCGACATCAAGCGGACCGTCCTTAGGGTTATTGAGCAGCCGGTGAGTCAGCCGAGATCCGGCCTCTTCTTCCGGGCAAGTGGCTTTTCCATGCCTTGCCTTCCCCGTGCTTACTCTTCCCGATTTCCAGATCCGTGGGATGGGCATGAATTCTCAGGAGCTGCTGAAGCTGGTGAAGAACTGCCCCAAAGGGGCTGAGACTCTAGTGACCCGTTGCCTGCACAGCCTAACCGACAAAGGTACCCGCAAACTTTGCCGGGCAATCTGTCGAGCGCTCTCCTCCTCTTCTGGGGACGCCTGGCGTCTCCTTGGCCGTTCGACCCAGGAGCCACTCAAGGCGACACGGTTTTCCCCCCGCAGTTCCTCCATCTCCAGAGCTGGTGAAACGAGTTCGAGATCTCTACAACAAAAGGCTCCCGGACGTCCGATTCCTTATCCCTGTCCTCAACGGCTTGGAAAAGGTGCCCTTTGGGTTCCAGTGGGAGGCATTTTTAAGGCGCCTTTTTCGCTGCTTTACCTGGCAGCCACGATCTGCTCCTCCTGCTGCCATTTCCCACGGCACATGCAAGGTTGGCCTCTCTCTCTCTCTCTCCTCTCTCTAGAAAGAGGTGATCCAGGCTTTGCCCAAACTCATCAAGCTGAATCCCATCGTGGTGAAGGAAGTTTTTAACCGGCTGCTGGGAACACAACATGGTAGGAACCCCATCCCGACGGCAAACTCCCGATCTTGAGTTTGTGTTTCTCGTGCAATGAGGAGTGAATGCCAAGGTCGGGAGAGGGAGTGATGGAGGAGGACTCAGCTTGTCAAACCGAACAAATGAACATTCCTCGGCTTCTGGAGGTCCTGCATTGACTAACTTCTCTTGCTGTCAATTTCAACAGGTGAAGGAAATTCGACGGTTTCCCCCCTCAATCCCGGGGAGCTGTTGATTGCCCTCCACAACATTGATTCCACCAAGTGTGACATGAAGTCCATCATCAAAGGTTGGCTGCCTTCCACTAGATCAGTTAAATTCATCATGGACGGGTAAACGGTTCTCTTGAAGGGGCACCTTTCTGGATGGGTGGGCACTACATCTCCCAGAATTCCAAAGGCCGTATTGACTGAAGTGTCCCAACTTACTTGAAGCTGGATTGGAAGGAAGGCTCTGAGGCCACCATAATATCTGGCAGGGAATGTAGTTGGGCGGCCCTTGGAATTCTCACAGTATTGTTGCTTTGTATTTTCGGTTGCTGCCCTCTCCAGGAAAAACATAAATGCGTAGCCTCTGCAAGATCCCATCTGGGTCCTTCGCCGGGACCATAGGTTTCGTCTTCTGAGCGTCTTGAGTTTCCCAGGCTTCAATCGCTTCCCTGGCTGTTTTTGTGCCTGCTCGACCGACAATCTTAGAGCTGGGGAAGTGATTGAAGCCTGCGGAACAGGCCCTTCATCAGTCAACATGAGTGATGACTTACTCCCAGCCTATCAAGTACTTAGAAGGCGAGGGCTGGGCAGCACAAGCAAAGGACAGCTAACGACTTAAAAGCCAGCCATCAACACAAGCCAATCAACATCTAAAAAGCCACTTACAACAGGCACCCTATAAATACCACACCCAGAACAGCACACACTCTGCTAGAAAGAAGTTCCCTGAAGATGGGCTCCAGCACGGGTCCGAAAGCTGGGAAGACAAACCCTTTGCTCCTGGTGACCCGGCCCAGATCGGATCCTGCAACATTATCCTGGGACACGCAGATTCGCCTTTGTTTGTGTAGCCTCTGCCTTGCCATGCCTCCAAGCAGAATCACAGAGTTGGAAGGGACCTTGGGGGTCTTCTAGTCCAACCCTCTGCTCAGGCAGGAAGCCCTATCCCGTTTCGGACAAACCACAGAGAAAGCTATCACAATTGAAGAGGCTGTACTGTAGGTGACCAGGCTGAGCCTGAGGGAGGGATGGGTCAAACATGTCATCAGCCTTGAGTCCCTTCGTGCCCAGAAGAGGCCTAAGCCCAGCCCACCTTGAATTACGCTGACACTTATCTATCCCAATTTGCTTGGGCCGTTAGTAGTTCAGAGTCTTGTCGAGAGCTTAAGCTTGCAGTAAGTAAACCTTTCTATTCATTTGTCTGGATTTCTGATTTCCCACGCCTGACAGGTACCAGAATAAAAGAAAGATTATTTAACATCCTAGTTTGGGCTCCTGTTTCTTGGTGGCACATCAGCATGTGGCCCCGTTTTGCATCCTTTTGCTCCTTTTCTGAGCTCACCTTCTTGATTCTCCTGCCTGCAGCCACCAACCTGTGCTTTGCGGAGCATAACGTGTACACCTCGGAGGTGCTGGCTGTGGTGATGCAGCAGCTAATGGAGCAGAGCCCGCTGCCCATGCTCCTCATGCGGACGGTCATCCAGTCGCTGACCATGTACCCCCGCCTGGGTGGCTTCGTCATGAATATCCTTTCACGCCTCATCTTGAAGCAGGTCAGTTTGGGGGGCAGGGAAGAGAGCCTGGGCTCCTTAAACCCTTGGATTTCAACCTTACAGGCAGTCCTCAGGTTACGACCGCAACGGAGCCCCAAATTTCCACCGCTAAGCAAGGCAGTCCTTAAGCGAATTGTGCCCCGTTTTAACAAACCTTTTTTTTTGCCACCGTTAAGCAAATCACCACCGTGAAGTGATTTGATTTTGCTTGTCAGAAGCTCCCTAGGAATGTGGCAAACGACAATCCCAGGATATTGCAACCATCGTCAATGTGTGGGTTGCCAAGCCCCCCAGAAGTGAGTGTGGGGACGCTGCGACGGTCCTAAGTGTGAGAACCGGTCGTAAGTCGCTTGTTTCAGGACTGTTGCAACTTTGAATGGCCAGTAAACAAGCCAAGGTTGCAAGCCAAGGACTTACCTGTACTGCCAGGGGGTTCTTTTCCTGAAGACCAGGTACAGTTTTAATTGTTGGCCGTGTTCACCACCTGGAGTCAATTGGACTGAGATGGGCGGCTGTAGAAATTGAATGGGTGAACGGAGCATCCCCGGAACATCTTGTCCACTCCAGCCCTCCCGCCAGTCGGCTTGGGGCTCCAAAGGAGGGGCTTCATGTTGGAGGTGGCCGGTAGATGAATATCAGATCCCACCTCCCCCTCCTCATCTTACTCCTTCCCTCCCCTTCTTTTAGCGATCGTATTTTGTATTATAGTTTTGTACTATTTATGTAGTTTTATTTTTTTAACATTGTAAGCTGCTCTCTGATAAGATGGGCGGCCAGTAAATTTAATGAGTGAAAGAGTGAGTGAATGACTCAAGATGCTCAGCCACGTTTTTGAACTCTTGCTTCTTCCCCAGGTGTGGAAGTACCCCAAAGTCTGGGAGGGCTTCATCAAATGCTGCCAGCGCACTAAGCCTCAGTCCTTCCAGGTCATCCTCCAGTTGCCTCCGCAGCAGCTCAGTGCCGTCTTTGAAAAGTGCCCAGAGCTGCGGGAGCCTCTGCTTGCTCATGTCCGCTCCTTCACCCCCCATCAGGTAGGGGCATCGCACACGAATAAGACTCTGGACTGTATCCCTGGGTGCCTGGGAGGCCATTTAGCCTGTTTGCTTCAAAACGTATATTCTCAAATGCAGTTAGCAGGGCAGAACTGGATCAGAATTAGAATGATTAGAATTAGAATGATTAATATTCTTAGAATTAGAATGATTAGAATTAGAATTATTAGAAATAGCATTATTCTTTTATTGGCCAAGTGTGATCGGACACACCAGGAATTTGTCTCCGGTGCAGCAGCTCTCGGTGTACATGCAAAACAACAAAGTGATAATCATAGGTACCAATGGGAAATAGGAAAGATGAGAGGGATATTAGTAATACAGCCCTACTACACGGGTAAATATCTTTAGGCATAAGACAGTGCTGTGAGAATTAGGTGTTCGGCAGAAGTGGATCTATACCGAGGTGTTAGTTGAAAAGCTGAGCTCAGAAATAACCTTGCATTTGTGTTTCGGAGTCTCTTTCTGAGAAGTGGGTCCCCTTCCTTTCGCTGCCTTCAGTTCTGCCAGCTGACGTAGCGTCCTTCTTGCCCTCAGCAAGCCCACGTCCCCAGTTCCATCATGGCCATTCTGGAGGCCACCAGCAAGCAGGAAGCGGAAGGCAAAGAACTTCAGCCCCTGGAGGAAGGGAGGGGCCCTGCTCCGTCCAGGACGAAGACCCTGCGACGAGAGAGGGAGGTCAGCACCAGGAGGACGGGTGGGGGG
The DNA here is from genome assembly GCA_023970755.1 of Azemiops feae. NCBI lineage: Eukaryota > Metazoa > Chordata > Lepidosauria > Squamata > Viperidae > Azemiops > Azemiops feae. The sequence goes on from JALGBA010000620.1 coordinate 682,461, forward strand.
GGGAAGGGAGTTGAATTATTGCACCGGGCGCCCCTGGATTGTACGGAATTGCAACAGCACCGGGGAGGAGTTTGGCTTTACGAGTGTTGGAAGGAAAGGGGGGAGACCCGGTTGCCAAGCGCCTGAGTTTGGATCACGTGACCACGGGGATGTTAAGTGTGAAAAATGGTCCTGTCATTCTTTTCACTGCCGCCGTTGCAACTTTAAATGGTCTCTGTTGTAAGTCGAGGACTGCCCATTGCAACCAGCCACCAGGGCTCCTAAAACTCCCCGAATGGGTCGGGCCCGGATCTAGTCTAGCCAGATTCTCGAAAGGCGGGAAGAGCTTCTCTAATAGATCCTAAAAGCAAATCTGCTGGATCCCCCAGGAAGACGCAGAACCGCAGCCTCTCCTGCCTCGGGTGTCCCAGGACATGATCGCCCTGCGCCTGGCCCAGGAAAAGGCCCTGAAGCGGCAGCTGGAAGAGGAGCAAAAGCTGAAGCAGCAGCAGCAGCAGCAGCCTCGTCCTGCTGGCCCAGCCACCCCTCTCCCTGCCGAAGAACTGGCGGACCTGCCGGAAGACGTGCCCGAAGCCGAGACCCCCACCATCTTCATCAGCATGCAGGAGGAGGAGGAGAGTTTTGGGGGGGAGAGCTCCCTGCTGGATTCCAGCCTAGAAGGGCCCTGGCCCAACAAGGTACTCCTCTCTGTGAATTTTGTATTATTATTATTATTGTTTTGTATGCCGCCTTTATTGTTTTTACAAATGAAGCAAGGTGGCAAACATCTCCGACACACCTTCCACCTCTCATTTTCCCCACAACCAACACCTTGCCATGGGCTGAGAGAAGGTGGTCCAAAGTCACCCAGCCGGCTTTCATGCCTAAGGCGGGACTAGAACTCACCGTCTCCTGGCGACTGCCCAGTCACCCAGCCAGTTTTCATGCTTAGGGCCAGACTGGAACTCACTGTCTCCTGGTGACTGGCTCAGAGTTACCCAACCAACCTTTGTGCCTAATGTGGAACTAGAACTCACCGTCTCCTGGTGATTGGCCTAAAGTCAGCCAGCCGGCTTTCATGGCTAAGTCAAGAGTAGAACTCACCGCCTCCTGCTTTCTAGCCTGGTGCCTTAGGTCAAACCGGCTCTTTTAATTGAATATATTGAATGCTTGGCGTTGGGGGCTCTTGCAGTCCTCAGTGAAAACCATTGCTCATTTGACCCCAATTCTGGGTGCTGCCATCGTAGCATTTCCCAGCCAAAAACCAGGTTACTCCCTCGGATTCCTATTCGGTCGAAAACACATTTGTCTGAAATTCCCCGCTTGGCTTTCACTGTTTTTCCCCATGTCTGATTTTGACTCTGATGGGCGTCGCGTCACATTTCCACAGGAGCTGCTCAGCAAGGAAGGGGGCGGCAGCAGCAGCAGCTCAGATGAGGGGTCCTCCGGCAAGACCCCAGCCCCGGCCCCGTCCACCCCTGCCCCAGAAGAGACAGCCAAGGACAGCCAAGCGGCAGAGGCCGGTTCAGCCAGCCCCTCCGAGGAGTCCCCGGCAGCACTGCCAGCACCGTCCAAGTCCAGCACTGAGGAAGAAGAGAAGATGGAGAGTTGATGGGGGGAGGGATGGCTGGGGCAGGGTTGGGGGGAGACTGGGAAATTGGGGGCCCTGCTTTCTCAATAAAGCACTTCAGCTATCCTTCCTGGTCCTGGTGTGCTTTCTGCAGAGGGAAGCCCCAAAGGAGTTCAGCCACTTTCCCACGTGCAACAGGCAAATTGAGGGGGTGGGATTCATGCTGTGGGCCGGGGGTCTCCAATCTTCAACTCCCAGAATTCCTCGGCCAGCTGGGAGTTGAAGTCTTGACAGACTTGAACAATGGGTCCTATCCAGCAACATGAAATTTAATGTGGACAAAAGCAAAGTTTTACATTTAGGCAGGAAAAATCAAAAATATAAGTACAGATTGGACGAGACCTGGCTCAAAAATAGCAACTGTGAGAGGGACCTTGGAGTCCTAGTGGACGGTCACTTGACTATGAGCCAGCAGTGTGCAGCAGCAGCCAAAAACACTAATACAATCCTGGGTTGTATAAACAGAGGCATAGAATCAAGATGGTATTAGTACCACTTTACAAAGCCCTAGTGAGACCACACCTGGAATACTGCAGCCAATTTTGGTCACCATATCACAAAAAAGATGTTGAGAGTTTGGAAAAAAATTCAGAGAAGAGCAACTAAGATGATCCAAGGCCTGGAGACTAAAACATACGAAGAACGGCTGCAGGACTTGGGTTTGGCTAGTCTAAAGACGAGAAGAAACGGGAGACATGATAGCAATCTTCCAGTATCTGAGGGGCTGCCACAAAGAAGAGGGGGTCACATTATTCTCCAAAGCACCTGAGGGCAGGATAAGAAACAATGGTTGGAAACTGATCAGAGAGAGAAGCAACCTAGAATTAAGGAGAAACTTCCTAACAGTGAGGACCGTTAAGCAGAGGAACAGAAGTTGCCTTCAGAAATCGTGGGCGCTCCATCACTGGAGGTTTTTAAGAAGAGACTGGACAGCCATTTGTCCATAATGGTATAGGATCTCCTGCTTGAGCAGGGGGCTGGACTAGAAGACCTCCAAGGTCCCTTCCAGCTCGAATCTAAATTTGCCCGCCCAGCCTCCAACTCCTCCACTCGTTGCTAAGGCGACCGCCTCCCCCGTTGCCAAGCCCAGCCCGTACCGCGCGCCGTTGCCCGGCAACCCCCCACCCCCGCGAAGGCCGGCCTCCGCTGCCCGACTTCCGGCGGCTGGAGGTGAGCGAGGGGTCGCGACTTCCGGGAGGCGGCGGCCGGGCGGGAAGATGGCGGCGGCGCTGGCTCCCCCGGCGCCGGCCCCGGACGGAAGCGCCCCGCCGCCCCCGCCGCCGCCCCCGCCGGCCCCGCCGCACGAGGTCAAGAGCCAGTTCCGCACCCGCGAGGGCTCCTACCGGCTGCTGGGCGGCCCCGAGCCGCGCGCCCGCCCCGCCGCCGCCCCCGGAGCCCCCGCGCCCCCCGCCGGGGCCCTCGCGCCCCCCGCCGGCAGCGCCGCCCCGGCCCCGCCGCTGCCGCCCGCCGGAGCCCCCGCGCCGCCCGCCCCGTCGCTGCCGCCCGTGCGCCTCTCGCTGGTGCGGCTGGGCCTGGCGGGCGGCGAGCCCTGCGCGGACGGCGAGGCGGGCGGCCCGGGCGCCGAGCGGAGCCGCGTCTGCTTCAACCTGGGCCGGGAGCTCTACTTCTACTCGGGCGTGGCGGGCGCGGCCGGGCGGGGACGCAGGGTGAGCCCCGGGGAGGGGGGGCAGCAGTCGTGGGGGGGGGCTGGAGAGGGAGGGGCGGGGGGATTTGGGGAGCTCCGGGGCGGGGGGAGGGGCGGTGCAGGGGTCCTCTGGGGTGGGGGCGGATGGAGGCAGTCAAGGGTGTAAAGAGGATTTGGGAAGGGGGGAGCCCGTGTGGGTGATGGGCAAAGCTGGAAGGTTTGGGCAAAGCAGGATTGCCCTGGGAGGGCGGGGGCAGCAGTGGGGGTAGGGGCTGAAGAAGGAGATCCAGGGCTGGAGTGGGCGCTGGAGGGGTCACCTGGGGTGGGGGTGGATGGAGGCGCCCAGGTGTGGGGGTGTAAGGAGGATTTGGGGAGCGCCAGGAGGGGAGAGCCCATGTGGATGATGGGCAATGAAGAGGCAAAGCAGAATTGCGGGGGGGGGAGGAAGTGGGGCTGTCTTGATGGGGCTCCTCAAGCATTTGCTGGCAGGGAAGCTCCAGAGGTGCTTTTTCCAAAAAGGCAACTGAAGTTTCTGGGTTTTCTTCTTTGAAAACCTTTTGCTTCTCACCCAAGAAGCTTCCGACTGAACTGGAGAAGCTTCTTGGATGGGAAGCGAAACGTTTTCAAAGAAAGAAACCAAAAAAGTCCAGTTGCCTTTTTGGAAAAAGCAGCTCTGGGCCAACCATAACCTGGATGAGTGAGGCTCTCCACAGACAAGGTAGCTTCCCCAAAATTGGAATATCCAGTGTGGCTGTTTTGGCTGATGAGGAACTACTTCATTAGTAACATAGTCGAAGTAGCAAACCTAAAAAATTTTGGACCAACAACGGGCAAGCATGAATTATTCATGGCTGTTATAAAAAGGCAAGTGACCAGCACTTTTGCGGTGCGCCTTCCTTTCCAGCTTTAGATTTCTTGCCTCTTGCTCTTTTTTTGCTTTTTAATCTCTGTTGCCTTTCGTGGTCTTCCCAGTCCATCGATCTGAAGAAACCCATCGACAAGCGGATCTATAAGGGGACGCAGCCCACCTGCCACGACTTCAACCAGTTCACGGCGGCTTCTGAGAGCATCTCTCTCCTGGTTGGCTTCTCAGCCGGGCAAGTGCAATACTTGGATCTGATCAAGAAAGATACCAGTAAGCTCTTTAATGAGGAGGTGAGTCCAGGGGAGCATTATTTACACCATAGTGTATAATTGGAGGATCGCTGCAGGGATCTTTCGGCTCAGCCTGGCTCCGTTAAGTGAGAACAGGCAGCTAATAGCTTCTTGATAGCTGATATTGTTGTGTCCCACATCTCTGGCTGCTGCTTGCTGGGATTTATGAGAGTTCTAGAACAGAACATCTGGAGAACACTCTCCTTCCCTAAGTCTCTTGTTTTCAGTCTCTTCTTAATGAACTCCCTCATTACCAATTCTAATCAGCAGATTAATCAAGCTGCAGCTTTATTGCAGCAGTTCTTAAGACTGTACGGCTTGTGGCTTTGGAGCTTTGACAGAAAGATGACTCAAAGATTCAACACATCCACTGTCGTAGAAGCGTGCCCTGGAAAAGAAGCAATTAACCCTCAAATTTGGCTTGTAGATTGCAATCTGCTGAAAGTCCGGAGGCTGAGATGGTCTCATATTCTTCTGCGCTTAATGGAAGCATCCAGTAGGCGTTGATCAATCCCACTTCTTTGATTCTGCCTTTGTCTTACATGCTCCCCATGTGAAGTAGGAATTCATAATAATCGGGCTATTTTTCATGTTTTTACTCTCTTGTTGTTTTAAAACGTTCCTAGTACTTTTAATTATAATGTATTTTTTGGAATTGTAAGCTGGCCAGAGTCATTCACTGAATGGGCAGCTACAGAAATTGAATAAATAATAATAATAATAATTCTAGATGATCTCCATCGTCTAGCAAATTGGGAGTGACTTTCAGAAAGGGGGAACGTGCTGGGCCTGCTCAGAATTTGCCTTGGGGACCGAATTCCGAGGGTCTTTTTCATCTTCGTTTCTGGCTCTTTTTGCCCTCCTCGTCTCTCCTCAGAGGCTCATCGACAAGTCAAAGGTCACCTTTGTGAAGTGGATCCCCGAATCGGAGAGCCTCTTCCTGGCCTCCCACGCCAGCGGTCACCTGTACCTATACAACGTGGAGCAGCCCTGCGTCTCGGCCACCCCCCAGTACACCCTCCTCAAGCAAGGCGAGGGCTTCACGGTTTACGCCTGTAAGAGCAAGAACGCCCGGAACCCGCTCCTGAAGTGGGCGGTGGGCGAAGGGGCCCTGAACGAGTTCGCCTTCTCGCCCGACGGCCGCTACCTGGCGTGCGTCAGCCAAGACGGTTGCCTGCGCGTCTTCCATTTCGACTCCATGCTGCTGCAGGGCATGATGAAAAGTTACTTTGGGGGGCTGCTCTGCGTCTGCTGGAGCCCCGATGGACGCTACATCGTGACGGGGGGAGAAGACGACCTGGTGACGGTGTGGTCCTTTGCAGAGGGCCGGGTCATCGCCCGGGGCCACGGACACAAGTCCTGGGTCAACGCAGTGGCTTTCGACCCCTACACCACCAGCAAGGAGGACAGCGAGAGTGGGGAGCTGAGCGGCAGCGACGAGGATCTCCAGGAGACGTCCGAGTTCCGGCGGGTGAGGACCAGCAGCACCCTCTCCCACCTGTCCAAGCACAGTGCCAAAAGCACCCCCTCGGTCACCTACCGATTTGGGTCCGCTGGGCAGGACACCCAGTTCTGCCTCTGGGACCTGACCGAAGACGTCCTGTACCCCCACCACCTCCTGCCCCGCACCCGAACGCTCACCAACACCTTTGGCGCCGGCATTCCTCCCTCGGGCAGCGGGGGCAGCAACCTGGCCGCCGAGTCGGGCGGCGGAGGGGGGCCGCTTCCCCGCTCCCTCTCGCGCTCCAACAGCCTGCCGCACCCGGCCGTCACCAGCGCCGCCAAGAGCCACGCGGCCGACGGGACGGTGCCCTTCAGCATCGGCAAATTCGCCACCCTCACCTTGCAGGAGCGGCGAGACAAAAATGCGGAGAAAGAGCACAAACGCTACCACAGCCTGGGCAACATCAGCAAGAGCAGCGACAAGCTGAACGTGGTGCCGAAGAGCAAGCTGGACACGGCCAAGGTCCTGGGCACGGCCCTGTGCCCCCGCATCCACGAGGTGCCCCTGCTGGAGCCGCTGGTGTGCAAGAAGATCGCCCACGAGCGGCTGACCGTCTTGCTCTTCCTGGAGGACTGCATCATCACCGCCTGCCAAGAGGGGCTGATCTGCACCTGGGCCAGGCCAGGCCAGGCGGTAAGTGGGCCTCCCTCTCTCCCTCTCCCTCTCTCTCTTCCCTGCCCTCCCGCAGGGAAGCCGTGGCTGCTTTGCCAACTGGTTACTGCTTAAAGGCCCTGTTCAATGTTTGAGCCGGGATCGGCCAGCGCTCCTTGGCAGGCTGGGCTGGGACCGGATACCGGCAGTCCTCGGCTTGCAGCCACAATTGAGCTCAAATTGCCAAGCAAGGTGGGCGTTAAGTGACTCCCCCTTCCCCATTTTATGATCTTTTTGGCCAAGGCTGTTAAGTGAATCACACGGTTGTTAAGCAAATACAGCTTCCCCCATCGACTCTGCTTGTCAGAGGCTGTCTGGGAAGGTCACAAACGGCGATCAATGACCCCGGGACGGTGTAACCGTCGTAAATAGGAGCCCGTCGCCCAGCGTCTGAATTTTGATCACCTGACCACAGGGGATGCTGCAAGTGTGAAAGCAGGTCCTAAGTCGCTTTTCCCTCTGCCGTTGTAACTTTGAACGGTCACTAAATGAACTGTTGTAAGTCAAAGACTGCCTGTAATTTGAGATTCCCTATGTTGGAGGAGCCCAGTTTTTGCCTTGTGTGAAGCGAGCCATCGATTTACAGAATCCTATCACTGGTTTGCGTGGGAGGAGGAGGAGGAGGAAGAGAGAGAGGAGTAGTTGGTGCTCCCTCAGCTTGGTGGCTTTCATTACCCAACTAGGTAACCTCACCAGTGCACCGATACTCTGATCTATTCTCTGTGTGTTTGGCTCCTGCTTGAGATTCCCTCGTGTGCGAACGTGACTTCCCTTATATCTAGCAGCCTAACTGAGTTTACCCTTCATTCCCCAGCGGGTGAACCTCTCTGCCTTAGCCTGCTGGTAGGTCCAGTGATCACTCGATCCCATAAGCCTGTCCGGTGGCAGATCCAGGTAGAAAAGCGGAGGACGATGGCTTGCTTAACTGCGAATGGCCAGAGTGACAGACCAGCAGGAAGACGTCGCGGGCTAATTAGTAGGCAGAAGGCAGGCAGGACCCCCGCAGGTTGATTCCATGTCTGCCAATTCACCCCACCTGATTAAAAAGCCACCTTGATATTTAAACTTGTCTTCCACTTTGGTTTTTCAGACCCTGAATTCCCACAACGGGGGCTCTCCCAGCGGCACAATCGTGTAATCGGCACTAACTCAACGCTGGGCTGCTCTCCGGCTTGGAACTGGAGAGGAGCTGTTTGCTCCAAGGAGGAAACTTGACCAAGAGGGGAACGCTTTCCGACATTTTCGACGTGTGTACAGGTTGTCTCTTCCCTCCCCTGTGAAACCCGACTGGCAATTGGAATCCTAACCGTTAACCCCTCGAGACCAACAACGTAGTGCAAGACGACCGGCACCTCTCCGCTATTTAAAAGTATTAATTAACAAACTCATTATTTAATGCTAAGGTTTGAGCACAGGGTGCTGGAGGGGCAGATTTTGCACAAGGGTGAACTGAGCTGCCCCCCCTCCCTCCTCTTCCCCCCCCCCCACTTCATCCAGACAGAAATTCTGGCCGGCTTTTGGCTGTCTTGGCTCTGACCCAGCCCAACCTTTCCTAAACTCCATCTTCCTGGCTGCTTGGGGGGGGGGAAAAAAACCCCAGAAGGAATCTGTTTTGTACAGGGGAGATAACAATAATTTCCTACCGTGTGTAACAGTCCTTGTCTGCCCCCTCCCCCCCCTCCTTTCCTTTAATGGACAACCATAATTCCATTTTTGCCCAAGAAATCCCAGTATTTCTGCTGAGCGGAGGTAGCAGCCATACCTCTGTCCAGAAGGCAGTTCTTCCTTTCCAAGCGGACGGTCGTCCTCCTCCCGGTTCAGCCAACGGACTCCTACGGACACTCCTTCAATCTTTCAAGATCCAGCACGATACTGCCAGGGAATTCTTGCCATCCGTTGTTTCCGACGTCTTTTGTTGTGTTGTGGACCTCGGCTTCCGTTTCCCACCTCCACCCGCCTCCGTCTCGGAAGGATCCTCAGAATTCCTCTCAAAGCGAAACGGATTTTCTTTCCATTGGTTGGTCCTTGGACCGTTGGCTACCACCCGATGCTACTCAAGGACAGCTTGCTCCACCGGTCAGCTCCCGTCCCCTCCCCCCTCCCTCCGATTGGGGTCTCATTGTTGGGACAGCAGTCTCTGGCCAAATCCGATCCTTTCTCTCTTGACACTTGTCGTTGCTGCCTGTCCTGCCGATTTAACAAATGTACATATTTATGCATCGGAGATCCCAGCACATCCACTGTTGATTTGCATAGACTCCTGCTACAATCTTTAAACACACACACACACACACACACACACACACACACCGTCTGCATCCAGACCCGGTGCTTCTCAACTTCAGCCACTTTTAAGATGTGTGGACTTCAACTCCCAGGATTCCCCAGCCAGCCATGGGAACGGAAGTCCACAAATCTTACGTTGCTGAGGCTAAGAAGCACCGGTCTAGGCTACGTAGCGGCAGCATCTGATGCTTGTCCGGTCAGTTGCTTAGCTTGCTTAGCTGAGACTCGGAGATGGCCTGCTGTGGAAGTTGTCAAAGGTTTTTGGTCACAAAAAGTCAATATTTAGGATGGTTCATGGCAAATCCTGGCTTCTGGAGCTGCAGTTCTCCATCTTGACGGGCCAGACTAATTCGAATAGGCTTGGTCTTTCATGAACGTTGGTCTTGCAGTGGACCGAGGTTCTGTGGTCATGAGGGCTCCTTGGTGCTCTCTGAGCTTGCTTGTTTTGCAGATGTTTCGTTGCCCGAACTAGGTAACATCATCAGTGCTAGTAAACCTCCCTCCTCACCAGCGACTGATGATGTTATCTAGTTTGGTGATGAAACGTCTGCAAGAACACCACCAAGCTCAGAGAGCACCAAGGACCCCCCTCATTTCAACCCTGTGCCGCAAATATTCTCCTTTATTGCGATGTGGTCATGTTCCTGGGTTGGTTATTTGAGTCAGTAGAGTAGAGCTGCGTTTCTCAACCTCAGCAACTTTCAACTGCAGAATTCCTCAGCCAGGATGCATTCTGGGAGTCGGGAGTCTAAACATCTTGACGTTGCCAAGGAAACAATGGAATAGATGTTGAATTCTCGGTGTCTCTCGGCTTCAGTCTGATTTAGGGTTCGGGTTGCATAAGGTGAATTTTCAGAAGTTGTGCCATGTTTAGGAAAAAAAAAACAGCTTCTCCAAAACCAGATTCGGAGCCAACCAAAACATTTTTAAAAGCGTTTTAAATTTAGCATGGAATGTCAAAAATATCCCAACTATGCTTTGGGCCAGTGGACAATTAAGGATAGTCTTCATGTCTTTTTATTCATACAGAGAGAAGGAGAGGGGGAGGGAGGGAGGGGGGGGGGAGAGAGAGAAATGTTGCTGAAATTGTATTAAAAATATGGATAATTATAAATATCAAAATATGTACATTATCTTCGGCAAGTGTCTTTCCTTTGAAAAAAGACACATTTTGGTTGGCTTTGAATCAGTGGTCGCTTGCAACAGTGCAGATTTTTTAACCAGTTTAGTTTCCCAGTGAACTTGATCAGTGGAAATAAAGAGTTTGGCTCACTTTTAGAGGCTATGTAAGATAGAAGTGAGGTATAAATGAAGCAGGATTTCTACACGTGCCCCGTTGAAATTTTTTTTTTTTTCCTGTTAGAACAGTGTTCCTCGGCTGGCTGGGGAATTCTGGAAGTTGAAGAGAGCACTCAAGTGACTAAGGTTGAGAAACATTGCATTAGAGCAGGGGTCGGCAACCTTGGCTCTTTTATGACTCGTGGACTTCAACTCCCAGAATTCCTGAGCCAGCATGGCTAAGCATGGAAACCTCTCCCTTTCCCCTCAGCATGGCTGGCTCAGGAATTCTGGGAGTTGAAGTCCACGAGTCATAAAAGAGCCAAGGTTGCCTTACCCCTGCATTAGAGGTTTATAGAGATTCTTAGTCATCCAGGTCATAGTTGTCCCAAAGATGCTTTTTCACGAGGCAACCGGACTTTCTTGTTTTTCTTTGGAGATGTTTCGCTTGCTGGATGAGAAGCAGCAGCTTCTGGGATGAGAAGCGAAACGTCTTCAAAGAAAAACAAAAGTCCAGTTGCCTCGTGAAAAAGCATCTTTGGGACTGCAATAGAGAGTCCCGTAAGTCTCCCTGGGAAGAGACTCTGCGTCTCTGCAAATCGGTCTCCTCCGTCGTCTTTGTAGCTTATGCACAGTCAGAGCTGCGTCTTGGCGCATTCAAATATGCTCCATCTGATTGTGCTGGTAGCCGAGGCAGCTGTTTGGGTTAAAAACCAACATCTTGACTAAGTCGTAGGAAGAGTCGCCCGCTAGGGCCGATTTTTAGAAGCCGGTTGATCCTAGAAGTGGGTTAAAATGTTTGTGGCTTAGTTAGTTCTAATCCCGGCTGTTCCGTACACCTACTTAGGACAACATTCATCAGTTGCAATTTCCTTTCTGATCCAGGCGAGGTTTGGCTCATCTTGGGTCAAACCTGTAAAAGCCTGCATTCGTTCGTCAAGTGGACCAGGGTTTATCCCGTTGGCTGTGTGATCGCTTGATAAACTTCCATGCCGACAAGGAATCGTCCGCGGCACCATCGGCTTTGTTCAGTTCATCTTTGGCTCTGCAGGTTGCAAAAATTCAGCCCGGCAAACAAAAGACGCCCACCCCCACCCCAGGGCAGACGGAGGATTTAACGACCACAGGCGTGTCTCCTCTCCCCCAGGATTAAAAAGCCATACAACCAGGGACCCCCACTCCCATCCCGAAGTGAAGGGAGGGGGAGGAAAGGAGAACCTCCTTTTCCCACCCGATCTGCTTGGATTCTTTGCGGCGAGACGGACGGACCTCAGAAAAACAGTATTAATTTGCTTTTCCTTCCTCTTACCCTGACCTCCCCCCCCATGCATGTCTGGCCCCCCATGACCTTTGCAAGAAGCCAGCTGGTGTCTGGCAGCCAAGTTCTCTCCTCCCCCCCCCCCCCCGTGTACTTTGCCCTCCCCACTCCCCAACTTCGCAGAAAAACACATCCGGAAGCTGCCGATCCCCCCCCCTCCCCCCCGGTGCCTTTCGTCACTTTACTACCTGCTCTAAACGTTTGTTACTGTTGTGTCTGAAAAAGCGTTTAAATTATAGAAATGGTGAATGCCTATTTATACTAAAGAGACCGTTTTCACAGCTCAGACTCCCCCGAGGATTGTTGATTGCTGGCAGGGGATCGGGGCTTGCGGGTGGAAAATCAAATCTGAGACCGCAGGTAGCCCTTGACTTACAGCCCCAAATTGAGCCCTAAATTCCTCTTGCCCAGAGAGAGTTGTTAAAAGTGAATTTTGTCCCTTTTTACAACCTTTCTTGCCACAGTTGTTAAGCGAATCGCCACATTGGTTTAAGTCGGTAACACGGTTGTTAAGTGAATCTGGCTTCCCCCATTGACTTTGCTTGTCAGGTCGCAAAGGGGGATCACGTGACACCCCCCCCCCCCCGGGACACTGCAATAGGAGCCAGTTGCCAAGCGCCTGCATTTTGATCATGTGACCACAGAGATGCTGCGACGGTCGTTAAGTGTGAAAACGGGCCCTAGGTCACTTTTTTCATTGCTGCTGTAAATTTGAACCGTTGCTAAACTGTTGTAAGTCAAGGAGTACCTGCAAAGAGTGGAAATCCTGATGGGAAGGGATTGTGGAAACCCAACTGCTTGAGTTTGATTCCTTACACGTGTGTGTGCGCTCGCGCATCTGTCCACACTCACACCGACACATACAGGGCACTTCTATCACAGTCATCCCACAAAGACCAGGAAATAATCTTGAGTTTATTCCTACTAAAAAAAAACAAGAGAACATCCTCAACTCAAGAGTGGCAGAACGTAGTGTCTTCTTGCACCCAGCCAATGCGCCACGTTACACGGAGGAGGGATAATAAATACGGGGGCGTGGAAGGTGAGACACACCCAGAGGGGCTTAAGTGAAAGACGCTAAACTAACGGTTTGCCCCCCACACACAAGCTAGGTTTTGCTTCCACGCACTTTTCCTTTATATAAACATGCATACCATCTTCCAAACATAGGGACTAGAGACTTGGGTCTCCAGCTTTGAGGCAGAAAGGGCTGCCACATCGCCTCGCCATTCGAAATAACTTATTAACGAGTGGGTGGGTTGGGTTGAACCCTGGAGTGCTACAGAGCTGGCTGGTTCCAAAGTGGAGAAGTGCAGATAAAAACAGTGTCTGGCAGTTTAAAACTAGCACACACACACACCCCCCGTGGAGTCCACGGGCACCATAAGGCCTTGCGGGGGGGGGGAGGCATTTTTTTGCTTCTGGCCTTCAAGCCAAACTTCGAAGCACGACTGGAAGGCCCAGGTTACAGCTGGCCAAGAGCCCCATTCGGCTAATTCTGAAAGGGTCGGGCTTTGCAAGCCCTCCGGGGCGGGTGGGCACCATCACCTTCCTTCTCATTGGGAAGTTGCCACTTCTGGTGGGTCACCGAGGAAGGCAGGACCGGGACGCCCTTCTCCTGCCACTGGCCCTTCCAGCCCTCATCTCCCAAAGGGGAATCGGGTGCAGAACGACCGTCGTGTGACTGGAACGGCAAAAGTCACAGGAAGAAACTTCTTTTTGCCAGCTCAAAATTCATTGCAGCGGCCTGGTGGGAAGAATTGCAGCGTCCCGGCCGAAGCATTTTTGGCACAGCAGCTCCGTCTCGGCTCTTGGGGGGGAACGAAGCATGTTTTCACCGCCAAGTGCCATCCAAGATGGGGGTGTTTTCTATAGAAGGGTCTGTACAGAGAGTGCAAAGATGTTTGGAAAGCAGGATCCCTGGATTGACTCCAGTTCCTGCTGCTTCCCCTGGCGTTCTCCAGGGAGACGGTGGGTCAGTGGTCTTGGCCTCTGGAAGCAAAGGAAGCAGCCAGGAGAGAATCAGAGGGGCAGCTGGACCTCCGGGACCTGGCCTCGCCATCTTGGCCCAAGGGAGTCTTCCATCAAAGGGGTTTGTCCCCGTTTCTAGGGTTTGCTGGGGCAGCAGCAAGCAGCTGGTGTGCCCGGCTCTTCCTTGCCCCGGCCAGTGTTCAAACTCTTTCCGCTCGGCCCCAGTTGGAGGCATCCAGTCCCAGCCCACCGTTGCACAGGAGCAGGTATCCCACCTGGACGATGCAGGGTCTACGTACCTGGAAAGGGAATGCAGGCTGGTCAAGATGCCAGGCCCCCAAAGAGCTCTCGGGACTGCAGAGACCCCATCCCACCCCTCCTGGTCTGGGCAGGGAATGCCAGGAGCGGTCCGTGCCGTGTGCCGCTGAAAGATTTTAAATCCCCGGTCTCTGCAGCTGAAACACACTTTCGTCTGAATTACACGATTGGAACCCAGGTTTCAATGCTGCAGATATTCTCGGCCCAGTTTGAGCAACGGATGTCCGGATGCTTCAAGATAAAAGTCTACTCAACCTGGCCAAAATATCTGGAAGAGTCACCTCAAACAATCCGCCCGGGCCACGCTCTGAAAAAGAAAGACTTAGGAATGTCGGGAGAGTTTTCTAGCTTGGGAAGGAAGTGTCGGTGGGGTGGGGGTGGGGGATAGAAACACAGAGAAGAGGCTTATAAAACTATGGGGGGGGGGAGAAATTTTGGTGGAAAAGTCAGGACCAAGGAAACCATTTATGGTTAGTCTGTAAAAGTTCTGCAAGGCAAGGGGATGATTGCAAACTGGAAGAGCTTCAAAGTTAGCGTCTTTAAACATATTCTGGGGTCAGAGGTTATAAGGTTCTGAGCCCAGGGGCTGTGGAATATTGGTGTGAAGGTTGGGGAAGAGAATGATGGATTAGGTGGGCTTTCTAACACCCCTCTAGGAAGACTGGAAGTTTTTAAGAAAAGACTGGACAGCCACCTGTACAGGGTCTCGTGCTTCAGAAGGAGGTTGGACTAGAAGACCTCCAAGGTCCCTTCCAGCTCGGTTATTCTGAGACCATGAAACTCTAGTGGGAGTCGGGCACTGTGAGTTTATCCATCTTGCAATTCCTCGATTTTCTGACTCCAGATTCTTAAAGCTGGAACAAAGCTTCTCAAGGGAGAAGGCAGCCAAGCAGAACGGTCAATCACGCAGAGGCAGAACCGTCAACCTCCCCAGGTTCAGAAGCCTGCAGGGGCCTCGGGGGCCTTGCGACAGGCGGACTGGTGGCCTGACCCGCAAGGGCAAAACGAGAGTGTCCTGGGTCTCGGGACACAGGCCGATGGGCTCTCGAAGTTCTAGTGCTGCCACCAGGCTCGGTGCCCACAAAGGAAGGAGAGGGTGTGTAGAAAACGGACACAGCCCCACAACAAGCTGAAGGCATGCACTGGGGGAGTGCTCGGAGCGAGAAGAGCAGCGTGCGTCCCAAGAGAGCAGCCGACGTACCCTCGAAAAGAGCAGCAAGTGCCGGTACAGAGGTACCACAAGCGGGTATTCACAGAGCCGGGATGCCGTGGCGCCACTTTGCTGAAAAGAGAAAGCAGAGGTCAACGTCAGCAGGGCGCAGCGTCCACCGACGGGCAGCAAAGGAAACACCCGCGGGGCGGCTTGTATTCCTTGCACAATCCTGTAGCACCTACAGAACATTCACAAGACCACGTTCCTAGTCCTCTTGAAAAGAAAACCCCTCGCTGCCGTTTTCTCCGGTTCTTAACCTAGCTGGTGGCTCTTTAAAAGAGACAAAATGTTCAAATGGGGGAAGGAAGATTTACCAGAGTCCAGGAAAAGAGGTGCAACACCCCCCCCTAAAATCCCAGCAAAGCAAGCCCAAACGGGTCCCCTTCCCCACGCCTTCGGCTGGACAAAGCCCCTTCCCCCTAAATCCCCTTTTTTTTCTCCCCACAGAGTCTTACATGAGCTGGCCGTTCCACGCAGTGGAAGAAAGGCTGGGTGAGGTTGGGGGGCCAGGATGGGCTCCAGCCTAAAGCAGCTGGAAGGAAAAGAAAAATGTGGGGCCGGGGGCCTCTCGGCAGGGGCCTGGGACACGCATCCATGCTCAAATGCATTGGGCACGCAAGCTGCCTCGGGCGGAAATCACGGCACTCCCAAGTGCAAAGCCTCATGCGTTCCATGCTAGGGATCCTCTCCGCGTTGCTGAGTGGATTTTCTCCCATTTTATAACCTTTCTGCCACAGTTGTTAAGCAAATCACTGCAGTTGTTAAGTGAATCTTTCAGTCGTTAAGCGAATCTGGCTTCCCTTATTTATTTTGCTTGTCGGAAGCCAGCTGGGAAGGTCACAAGCGATCACATGAACCTGGGATAAATACATGCCAGGGGCCAAGCATTTTAATTTGATCAGGTGACCATAGGGATGCTGCATAAATGGCTCGTAAGTGGGACATAAGTCTCTCTTTTCAGTGCTGCTGGTAACTTCAAACGGTCACTAAACTAATGGTTGTAAGCTGAGGGCGACTTGTACTTCTGGGGGTGCCCCAAGTCGTCCCGGGGAGTAAGTAAGGCCAGAGCTGGTCAGGATGGGGAAGAGTCTACAGCAGAAGACGGGACTTGCCCTCCTCAGATGCTGCTTTCATGGCTGCCATCTGGTCCTTCAAGTGTTTGATCTGAGCTTCCAGTTCCACATTTCGGCTCTCGGCGTCCTTCAGCTGGCTGGGTGGGGAGGGGGGAGGGGAAAAAAACAGAGGGTCAACAGAAAGTCGGGGTCTTTCAGAGGGCCAGTCATGCTGGCTGGGGAATTCTGGGAGTTGAAGTCCACAAGTCTTCAAATTGCCAAGGTTGGACATCACTGGACCAAACGATCTGGTCTTTTGTGGACTTCTAAGCCTCCTTGCTCACCTGGAGAAGATGGTGAAGATCCAGAGGGACATCTCCTAGATCCCTCCCTGATGCCTCCCTAAGGGGTTGTCCACCAGGGATGATTCAAAAGTCAAGACAATGGCCAGGCATGATCAAAGCTTGACTTTTTTGGACCACAGAGCCCCACACATACACACACCCTCACACCTCTACAACTCACCTGGCAAAAGTCTGGTTGGCCACCTTGACCACGCTGAGCTCTTGACACAGCATTTCCCGGCTCTTCAGTTCCTCCTCGAAGGCTGCCTGCAGTTCGAGAAACATGGACTGGTCCAGCTTCTGCCCATCGGGCAGTTTACATGCCTAGCAGGAAACACAAAGGGTGGTTGTGTTAACACCGAATTGAGCATCGCATTGTCTTTATGGCCTCCACCGCATCTCCAGATGATGCTAATAAAACCCAGCGCTGCGTTTAAGTGTTAGGCAATGTTCGTCCTAAGGATGAGCCAGTTGCTCAGCACCTGGATTTTTTTAATCACCTGATCATGGGGATGCTGGAAAGGTCGTAACTATGAATGCGGTCCTAAGTCACTTTTTTCAGTTGTAACTCTGAAGGGTCATTAAACAAACTGCTGAGGACTAGCTGTATTATAGTTTCTTGTTTTCTGAGTACACCGAATGCTTGTGTACTGGAGGCAAATTCCTTGTGTGTGTAACCAGCTTGGCCAAATAAATAAGGTGTAAGCATACATATCCACAGAGGTATATAAAAAAAATAACAAATACACAATTGCCACCTCCTGCCTGACCCAAGACGGGAGAGAGAATTGCCCTTTTTCTACCCACCAGCTCCTCTGGGGGCGTTTCCTGCGCTTCGCCTGAGGGCATCTTCCCAGCAGCCTCCACCTCCATGGCGATGGGACCTCGGTCGCGTCCCTCGGGATGATTCTGTCTGAGAGGAAGGGAGAGTCTCACAGACCTTGTCTCTCCAGCCACGGCATCTGCACAAGTAGCCCTCGACTTACAACCGTCCCTTTAGTGACCGTTCAAAGTTATAACGGCACTGAAATCAGGGACAAAACCATTTTTCACACAATCGTTGCAGCCTCCCTGCGGTCACGTGATCAACATTCGGACGCTGGGCAACTGGCTCAAATTTATGAAGGTTGCCGTGTCCTGGTGGGGGTCACGTGATCCCCTTTTGTGACCTTCTGACCGGCAAAGTTAATGAAGGAAGCCAGATTTGCTTAACGACCGTGTGACTAACTTAACAGCTGCAGGGGTTCGCTGAACAATCAGGGCAAGAAAAGTCGAAAACTGGGCCAAATGTACTTAACTTTATGTACTTAATGTACTTAATAGAAATTTTGGGCTCAATTGTGGTCGTAAGTCGAGGACTATCTGCATCTCCAGCTGCTCCTCTCTGACCCCCCCACGGCTGGGTATATTTATTTGTGGAGAACAGGTCCATGGCTGCTCGTCACACTACATAACTCTGGGAGGGTAAACACTCCTAAGAAAACAATTGTCACAAAACCTCTAGGGAAAAAAAATAAAAAACCAGAGTTAAAATACCCATAATGCAATCGCAGGGGGGCTGTATGACAGAGCCCCACCACCACCAACCGTATTGGGCCAGCTCCGGGGGCCAAAACCAGGGCTTCGTGACCTTTGGTATGACCTTCACTGGAAAGCAGATGGAGGCGACGACTTGCCCCCCCCCAATGCCATAAAGCTGGGGAATTCTGGGAGTTGAAGTCCACCCATCTTGAAAGTTCACTAGAGTGATGGCTGGGGAATTCTGGGAGTTGAAGTCCACCCGTCTTAGAGTTGCCGAGGTTGAGAAACGCTGCCCTAGAAGCACCTGGAAGGGTCAGTGCTGCAGGTGAAGTACCTGCCTAGGACAATCTTTGGATCCAACACCATCGTGGAAATGGGCACCCGAAAGAAACCCTGAGGTTGCGAGCTGCAGCCTAGCCTTAGCGCAAACTTACACAACTCTCCCAAAGCAGAAAAGTGCACCAAAAATGCTTCTTACTTCACAGCCGTGTAAGTGTAGGAGTACCCCACAAAGGGAAGCTGCACTCCGAGGGGAGAGGTCTCGAGGACGTCCGACAGGGTCTCCTGGAAAAGAGAAGGAGACAGCAGCAAAGAAATGGAGGGACGTTTCCAGGCGGAGCTGAGCCTTTAGCAGAGAGCCAGGACTAAAGGCAGCACCCCTGATATAAGAGGTCGGGGTTTTTTTTTGGGGGGGGGGAGGATTTTTCTGGATATCAAACTGTTGAAACCATCTTGCTTAATTTTTTTTCTTAATTTTTTTAAAGAAGAAATTGGACAGCCGTTTGTCTGAAATGGTGTAGGTCCTAGGATAAGAGTGTCCAACTCTGGAACTTTTAAGACTTGTAACTTCAACTCCCAGAATTCCCCAGCCAGGATTCTGGGAGTTGAAGTCCACAAGTCCTAAAAGTTCCAAAGTTGGGCACCCCTGGTCCAGGGTCTCCTGCTCAAGCAGGGGTCCCTTCCACTTCTGTTACAGGTAGTCCTCAACGTAGGACCACAATTCAGCCCCAAATTGCTGTGGCTAAGTGAGACCATTGTTAAGTGAATTTCATAACCTTCCTTGCCATAGTTGTTAAGTGAAACACTGCAGTTGTTAAGCAAGTAACATGGTTGTTAAGTGACTCTGGCTTCCCCATTGACCTCGTTAGTCAGAAGGTCACAAAAGGGGACCCTGGGACACTGTAACTGTTATAAGTATGAGTCAGTTGTCAACTGTCTGAATTTTGATAACGTGACCCTGGGGATGATGCAACGGTTGTGTGAAAAATGGTCACAAGTCCCTTTTTTCAGTGCTGTTATAATTTTGAACGGTCACTAGACGAATTGTTGTAAGTTCATCTCAAACTCAGCCCAGTCAGGAACCAATAGGAGAGCACGGCACGGACTGGCCCTGGGTGCAGCGGAGAGGAGAGGGGAGAAAAATAAGAGATCACCTACCCCTCCCCCGCTCACCATGTCGGTGAGGCAGTCGTCCACCACATCGAAGTTGCACGTGTCAGTGGCGTTGGCAAACTCGGGCACAAAGGACGGGGCACAGTCCCGCAGGCCCTGCCAATCGATGCCGACGAAGAAGGGATGTTCCTTGAAGTCCTGGACTCCGTTATGTCCCAGGCGCGTCTCCCGGGAACAGATCAGCCCTTCGATCAAGGCCTGGGCTTCCGGGGGGATCTCTGGGGCCGAGAGGGGAAACCGGAAGTGCTCCTTGGAAAATGAGCATTGGGACAAAGGAGGAAGCAACAAGTAAGTGAAAGCAGGACTGGGTCTGGGGTATGCACTGATGATGTCACCTAGTTTGGTGATGAGATGTCTGCAAGAAATCCAGCCAGCTCAGACAGCACCAAGAATCCCACAGCCGTCGTCCTCTTCCTCCTCTGCCACTCCACACACCCTACTCCCTCTAGCACTGATGATGTTTCCTAGTTGGGTCATGAAATGTCCGCAAGGGAACCACCCAGCTCACAGAGCACCAAGGACCCCACAGCTCAACCCTGAGCTACGAAGATTCTCTTCTATCAGTAGAACAGGCTATCATCAACCACTTCACATCTCGGTCCAGAAATGGGCCACGTTAACCCACCCCTCCCAAGCCATCCGATTGCCCTCCGGCCACCAACCTTGAAGTGCAGGATCTTGCCGTAGGTCTCCACGACGGAGTCGGCAAAGAAGGGGGTGTGGCCAAAGAACATCTCATAGGCAAAAATGCCCAGAGACCACCAGTCGCATTCTGTGCTGTAGGAATGAAGCCCATCTTCCACTGCTCGCAAGATCTCCGGGGAGAGGTAATCCGGGGTGCCCACTGCCACTGTGGAACAGACCTGCCACCGTGAGAATGGGGGTGAGAATCTCGGAACCAGAGTCCGATCTGCCCCATCCTATTTCTGACATGGCCCAGGTGGGGGTCTTTGGAAAGCCCACAAGTGGGGGACCGAGGTGGGATCCCCCTCAGCCGTCCCTGCCAGACTGCCATGAAATATAAGCCTTCCACTGGTAATCATGGTTTGTGTGTAGGTTTGATGGGAAATCATAAAGCTCTTTGGATCAAAAGCACACTCCTTGACAATGGTTAAGCCATGATGGTTATTTTCCTCATAAAGTCCACACTCCTAGAGTTGCCCACCCCACCTGGTTGCATGTCTCACCGTCCCATCTTCTCGTAGCTTGAGACAGGATCCAAAATCCCCCAGCCGGATGTGCCCACATCGATCGAGCAGGATGTTGTCGGGTTTGATGTCTCTGTCAGGCGGAGAAGGACAGGATTGGCAAAAGGACGGGTAGAAGGACCACAAAGGAACTCAGGAAATACAGGGGCCACAGTGCAGCCCGACACTGATGTTGCTAAGCAAGACAGTTGTTAAGTGAGAGTTTTGCCTCATTTTACGACCTTTCTTGCCACAGTCACTAAGTGAATCACTGCAGTTATTAAGTCAGAAATGCGGTTGTTAAGTGAATCTGGCTTCCCCGTTGATTTTGCTTGCCAGAAGGTCACAAAAGGGGATCACGTGACCCTGGGACGCTGCAACCATTGGAAATATGAGGTAGTTGCCGAGCGTCCGAATTTTGATCACGTGAGTATCAGGATGCTGCAACGGTCATGTGACCAACCACTGGTCATAAGTCACTTTTTTCAGTGCCGTTGTAACTTTGAACGGTCACTAAATGAACTGTTGTAAGTTGAGGACGACCTGTATACACAAAGAAGGATGTTCTGCAGATTGTAAATATCTCGTGGGTCGACCTCTGCCTCTTCAGAAACCACCCGCCCCCCCAGCCCACGTACCTGTGCACATAGCCCATGCTGTGGATGGAGTCAATGGCCATCACCATCTCGGCCAAGTAGAACTGGGCCATCTCCAGCGGGATGCGGTCACCAAATTTGCTCAGCAAGGTCAGGAGGTCACCCCCAACATAATAGTCCATCACCAGGTACTAGAGAAAAGTAGGAGATAAGCTCAGTAGGAGGGATGAGTCTGATCTTAGGCAGGTTTATTGCCATCTCCATCATACTATAGACTCAGCCCTAGTATATCATATATCATATATATCATATATACCGTAACATAAAACCTAACAGCATTATGTAATGTAATATAACGTAACATAACATAGCAATAGCACTCAGACTTCTACACCGCTTCACCGTGCTTTACCAGCCCTCTCTAAGCGGTTTGCAGAATCAGCCTCTTGCCCCCAACAATCTGGATCCTCATTTTACCGACCTGGGAAGGACGGAAGGCTGAATCAACCCTTGAGTGGTTGAAAATCGAACTGCACTCAGCAGAAGTAGCCTGCAATACTGCATTCTGACCACTGGGCCACCACGGCTCATATAACGTAAAACATAATATTTTAAACTCTTATACCATTCGTCTCCTTCATAAGGCAACTCAGAGGTCTAAATAAATTAAAGTCAGCCACATCCACATAAATGTTAAATCAATTTCGCCCCCCTCGGCTGCCCCAAACAGTGGGACTCACCAGGTAATTCTCATCCTGGAAGGCAAAGTGCAACTGCGTAATCCAGCGCTTGTCTCCGTTCACCAGGACGTCCCTCTCCTCTCTGTAGCAGGAAACCTGGAGAAGAGTTGAGGTTTCAAAGAGAGGGACATCCTTGGCCACACCTTCTGTTTCGTACAGTGACGGGCACAAGCGGATGAGGCTCTATCTACACTTCTCTAGTTGGTCTCAGGCCACATCATCTCAAACAAAACTTCCCTGCCATCAGTGTGGGAAATGCAGGCTGTCCTTGACTTATAAGCATTCATTTAGTGACCATCTGAAGTTACAATGTCACTGAAAAAAGGGACCGGTTTTCACACTTACGACCGTCGCAGCATCCCCGTGGTCACCTGATCAGAATTTGGGCACGTGGCCATTGAGATGTATTTACGACGGTTGTAGTGTCCTGTGATCCCATTTTGTGACCTTCTGACCAGCAAAGTCAAGGGGGAAGCCAGATTCACTTAACGATTGCCCGATTTACTTAACGACTGCAATGATTCGCTTAACAACCGTGGCAAAAAAAGGTTGGAAAAATCGGGCGCATCTTGATTAGCCATGGAAATCCCGGTCTGAATTGTAGGTTGAACCTACAGTCTTTTTTTCAGGAAAAGTTGGACAGCAAACGGCATGTCTTCAGAAAATCTGCGCTGGAAAAAAATTCAAGGCAAATTTTTCTTGGATTCTTGAGCAGCAAAATGTTAAGGGAATCCGGCCGGAGGGACTTCTGCAGAACTGGACCTGGCTGGGCACTGATCGAAATGGAAATCCTGACGAGGTAGCCATGATGGCTTGGCAGATGTTCTGCCTCTACTCTTACCTCTCCCCGTTTCAACATGTCCCATTTATTCGTTATTTTCATGGCATACACCTGAGAGGTCCTCTTCTGCTTCACCACTGCCACCTGCACAGGTAAAACAGCCAAGAGAGACACATGCAAGATAAAACTAACAAAACTCCTATTGTTACAGTAGCTGCCACCTTACGCTCGCTTGTGCTTCGCCACTATGCTGTTACAGACTGCCATGAATTGTGGGGAGGCGGAATGAAAGGGGGGAAATGTTTGGGGAAATGAAAGTAAGTGCTGCATCTCCTCGAGAAGCTGCCTCAAGGTCACCCAGCTAGAAGCAGGAGGGAACTGCATGCCAAACTACACTGGGACTGTCCCGTTAAGAAAACGTCTTGCCTGAACCTGATTGGTGACACCGGGGTGGGCAATGAGAGATAGTTAAGGGTGGGGGGAGTAGAAGTTAGGGATTTTGGCCTGTGATTCTCAGTTCTGGCTTTGCAATACTGCAATATACTTGATCTCTAATAAAACAATACCTTTCTGAACAAATGGAGCCAAAGATCGTTTCTATTTAGAGGTTTAGGTTATTCCAGGTCTGACACCTGTATTAGCTTATGCATCATTGGTTTCCACAGTTGTTCTGCCTCAGAAGGCTGACATCAATCTTGCCGGTCTGAATGTGCGTCTCCCCTCCTTCCCTTTAGTCAAGACTGAGACGCTTTCTCAGATTGCCTTTCTGCCCCGGGACTCAGATTTCTTTTATCTTGTTACTCTTGTCTTGGTAACCGGATCTTCCTCCAATTCTTCCCACAGCCCATTATGATGTATTAGCTGCGTCCTTCCAAACCTCCTCCCAATCACCCCAGAGTTGTCTAAAAACTCTGGAATACTTTCCTAAAATAGAGGGACAGTTTCATTTCATACTGTTCCGCCCACCTGAGATTTCTTAGTCATTGATGGCCACTTCTGCTAGGACAGAGGATCCCACAAATGCTGGTTTTTACCAGCAAGGACATCCCTTTGGGGGTCCCTACAGCTACCCTCTAGGGTGGCCCATCTTCCTTCCTCACCTCGCTGAAAGCTCCTCGGCCGATCACTTTTAGGATCTCAAAGTCATCTCGCTGCAGCCGGAGCTGTTTCAGTCTGGAGGTTACTGGCTCCGCTGGAGAGAAGGAAAAGGAGATTATTGGGGTTCCTCATATAATGCCCACTTTGGGTTAATTAGATTATCTAGGAGCCCTGAACTGGAGAGATTAAAGGAGGAGATGTGAGACACCATCTCGGCATGTTCTGGACCTGCCTTAGGGCATGAAAAGCCAGCTGGGTGACTTTGGGCCAATCGCCAGGAGACCGTGAGTTCTAGTCCAGCTTTAGGCATGAATGTCAACTGGCTGATCGTGGTCTAATCACTTAATATTCTTAAGTGAATCACTGCAGCTGTTAAGTGAGTAACACGGTTGTTAAGTGAATCTGGCTTCCCCCTTGGCTTGTCAGAAAGTCACAAAAGGGAATCACATGTCGCTGGGACACGGCAACCGTCATAAATACAAGTAATAATAATAAAATAATAATAATAAAATAATAACAATAACAATAACAATAACAACAACAACAACAACAACAATAATAATAATAATAATATAGTTGGAAGGGACCTTGGAGGTCATCTAGTCCAACCCCCTGCTCAGGCAGGAAACCCTACCATTTCAAGTCAGTTTCCAAGTGTCCGAATTTTGATCAAGTGATCACAGGAATTCTGCAACGGTTATAAGTGTGTAAAAAAGGTCACAAGTCACTTTTTTCAGTGCTGTTTTTGTGACTGTGAATGATCACTAAACAAACTATTGTAAGTTGAGGACAACCTGCACTCTGTGTGAGATGACCATTTGAGCTCAGCAAAAAGGCAGGAGGGAGTCACTCTACGGTGAAATACATTTAGTGTCATATACATTTGATCAATCAATCAATAAGCCCTTTTCCCCCTTGCTTGCGACGGGCAGCCCCTTTAATCCCCCTGCCCCTCCTGGTCCTGGCCAGACTTTTGTGTCCACAAATATTAGTAGCCTGCAGGCGCCAAGGCCTTAAAAATAAATGCGTGGGTGCCAACTTGAGCAGGGGATCCACATGACTTGCAACCAGGAAGAGGTCAGGTGGCCCTCAAATTTAACCTCCCCGAGTGACTCAGCTGCCGGCCTGCCCAGATCTCCAGATTTGGCAGCGGAGAAGGAGGATAAAGTCTTCAAGGATCTCAAACAACTTCCTCACATGGCGACCCAAAGATCGAGCGAAGAGATCTGGGGTGGGGGGCAGGGAGGGTTGGCAGGAGAACAGCTCAGCCTGCTGGCAAAGAAGAGGCGTCAAAATAGCTGCAGGATGTGATGGAGGCAGCTGGAATGGGACGCCTTCGGGGAGGGGAACCGGAGTGCCCAGAGGCCACGCAGACAGCACAAGACGGTGGAGGAGGAAAAGTCCCCGACTGGCACCTTGGAGGGGAAGAGGTGACCAGACTCATCGTCCCCAGCCAGCACCTTGGGGAAGGGTCCTCAAAGACTGAGGGAAGAGGGCCTGAGGCAGTCCACCTCCACCGCTCTGGCTGATTCTGAAGCTGGGGTGGCTTTGAAGCCATTGTGGCAACTCACAAGGAAGTCCTGGGTGGCACTGGGGTCCCCACCAGCAGCAATGCCACGGGGCAGCGAAGTTGTGTTGGCTAATTGCTGAATGCTGGGTCCATCAGGAAAGGAAAGGAAAGGAAAGGAAAGGAAAGGGGGAAAGTATGGTGGGAGGGAGGGAGGGAAGGAAGGAAGGGAGATGAGGGAGGGAGAGAGGGAGGAAGGAAGGAAGGAAGGAAGGAAGGAAGGAAGGAAGGAAGGAAGGAAGGAAGGGGAACAAGAACAGAGGGAGGGATGGAGTGTTTCTGTGTTTTGATATACCACTCAGAATTTGGTGATACAGGTGTATAAAGAAACATGTTCTTCTTAATAAATGAATAAATTCTTCCAGACAGAAAACCACCTCATTTCAGGCAACTCTTTTAAAAAAAAAAAAGAGAGAGGCATTAAAAACGAAGGGACAAATTTGGGCAGAAAGTCTGCAACGGCCCCGCAAGGAGCCTCCTTCCGCAAGAATCTCACGGCAGCAGCTGAGAACTGGGCGCAGAGCTGCTCAGAAGCCCCTTCCTGCTTCCTTCTCCGAGGGGAAGAGAGAAAAAAGGCTGGCAGGAGCTGATGCTTGGCACCTGCCAAGAAAGGGCAAAAATAGGACCAAATTCCAAGGGCAGAAGGGAAACAAGCGGGGTTGTTTTTTTTTCCATTCTCATATTTCTTAAATTTCTGACACAGTCACACTGAGCAATTGGATGCAATTTTCAGGAAGAATTTATGCAATGAGCCGTCGAATAAATAAATAACTTTTGTAATGGCACTTAAATACTGAGAACAAATCCTGTTGCACAGCAAGATTCATTTGGGGTCAACCTAAGTAGCAGTAAAGACCGAGCACTTAAAAAGAGCTATTTGCAAAGTTTTGAAAATGCAGAGTAACCCAGCTTTCCTGGTGCTTCTCAGATTGGCTTTGCAAATCCCATCTATCTGTCTGTCTTATCTATCATCCATCCTATCTATCTATCTATCTATCTATCTATCTATCTATCTATCTATCTATCTATCTATCTATCTATCTATCTATCTATCTATCTATCTATCTATCTATCTATATCTACCTACCTTATCTATCTATCTATCTATCTATCTATCTATCTATCTATCTATCTATCTATCTATCTAGCTATCTAGCTATCTATCTAGCTATCTAGCTATCTAGCTATCTAGCAATCTAATCTACCTTTATCTATCTGTCTATCTATCTATCTATCTATCTATCTATCTATCTATCATCTATCGATCAATCTATATCATCTATCTTATCTACATACCATCCATCCATCCCATGCTCATTTATTCATCTATCCACTCACCATCCATATCTATCCATTTATCAACTATTATCTCATCCATCCATCTATCCATCATCTCTCTTATCTATCTATATCTATCTATTTATCTATTATCTCCATCCATCCTTCTACCTCTCCCTCTCTTCTATCTATCTATCTATCTATCTATCTATCTATCTATCTATCTATCTATCTATCTATCTATCTATCTATCTATCTATCTATCTATCTATCTATCTATCTATCTATCATCGGTCTGCCCGACTGCAGTTATCCGTCACCGGCAAAGGCGCTCAGTTCCTGCAATAAACACAGGCCATAAGATATTTTGGGATCCTGGAGACCTGGGATTATTTTTGGCCTCTTCCAACCGATACACAACCCTCCAGCCAAGAGCAGGGAAGGGGGGGGCAGCCTCCCTCCCCAGCCCAGCCAAAGGGCTTGCCAGACACAGGGAAAGAAGCTGCTCCGTTGGGTGCCTATTTCGGGCACCGGCTGGGTTGGGAATCTGGGCTTGCAACAATTCTCAGATTCCAGCTGGGCCCTGGGAGACTGCCTGCTCAGGGCTGGGGGGGGCGGAGGGGGTGGGGGGGGCGTGGAGCATTCCTGCCCATGGAAACTTTTATGCTGTACACAAACTGTCAAAGTCCAAAGATGCAGCTTTTCATCCGGATTCGGCTGTGTTCAGTCTCGGAAAAAGTGATTCTTAGAGCCCCCATCAAGAGCAAAGAAAAGGCTTCAGAGCATGTGCAGAGTGCCTCTCACCATGGTGCAGCTAGTCCCCAGATGAGGCCCGAAGCTGAGGGTGAACTTCTACACATACAGGTAGTCCTCGCCTTACCACAATTGAGTCCAATGTTTCTGTTGTTAAGTGAGACATTCGTTAAAGTGAATTTTACCCTATTTTACGACCTTTCTTGCCGCCGTTGTTAAGTGAATCATTGCAGTTGTTAAGTGAGTCACACAGTGGTTAAGTGAATCTGGCTTCCCCGTCGACTTTGCTTCTCAGAAGGTCGCAAAAGGGGAACATGTGACTGCCCGGGACGCCACGACCGTCATAAATGCGAGTCAGTTTCCGAACGTCTGAATTTTGATCACGTGACCGTGGGGTTGCTGCAACGTTCATAAGTCATGTTTTTTTCAATCCGGTTGTAACTTTGGTTGCTTAATGAACTGTTGTAAGTCAAGGACTGTCCTTATTTCCCTTTAAGATTAAGGACATCTGAAGCTAATTCTGTTCATCTGAATATCCCAACAGTTCACAGCCAAATCCGGGCCATCTCTTGCCCTTCACAACCTTGCTTGGAAAACCTCCCGCTGCCCCACTTCCCCCCATCCGCCAGCAGGCCTTGCCCCATTCCCTGCAAGCCCACGGGCCCCTTTTGCAAGGAAAAGCAAGACAAATAAGCAATTTCTTCCCAGGGGGAATAAAGAGCCCCGTGGAGCAACAGAGAAGAGAGCGAGAAGGCAAAGAGCGGAGAAGAGGCCCAGCCTGTCCTACGCAGGAGGCCTTTTATGGCATTTTCCAAAGTCACAGCAGCCTAGAAACTTCTCACTGGAGTCCAGGAAGCTTCAGGCTCTGCTCTACCAGACAAATCTTCCAGATCACGCCTCGCCCGGCATTAGGGAACTATAAAAATCAAAGCTATCTTGGTCTACATCAGAGATGTCCAACTTTGGCAACTTGAAGACTTGTGGACTTCGACTCCCAGAATTCCACAGCCAGCACAGCTGGCTGTGGAATTCTGGGAGTCGAAGTCCACAGGTCTTCACGTTGCCAAGGTTGGACACCCCGGTCTACACCAAGGCCGAAACAAGCAAGTTCTGTTAATACTCAGATCTTCAATCAATCAGAATAGAGTTGGAAGGGACCTTGGA
Source organism: Azemiops feae (assembly GCA_023970755.1). NCBI lineage: Eukaryota > Metazoa > Chordata > Lepidosauria > Squamata > Viperidae > Azemiops > Azemiops feae. Next base: position 710,942 of record JALGBA010000620.1, read on the forward strand.
GGTCTTCTAGTCCAACCCTCTGCTCAAGAAGGAGACCCTGTACCATTTCAGACAAATGACTGTCCAGTCTCTTCTTAAAAACCTCCAATGATGAAGCACCCACAACTTCTGGAGGCAGGTTGTTCCACTGATTCATTGTCCTCACTGTCAGGAAGTTTCTCCTTAGTTCCAGGTTGCTTCTCTCCTTGGTTAGTTTTCCATCCGTTGCTTCTTCTCCTGCCTTCTGGGGCTTTGGAAAATAAGTTGACCCCCCCCCCTCTTTGTGGCAAAATACTGGAATATGGCTGTCATGTCCCCCCCCCCCCAGCCCTTCTTTTCTCTAGACTGGCCATACCCAAATCCTGCAACCCTTCTTCATATGTTTCAGTCCCCAGGTCTTTAATCATCTTAGTTGCTCTTACAAAAAAAACCTCATGAGTAGACCACTCATGAGTAGACCTAGGGCTGGGAGGGACCTTGGAGATCTTCCAGTCCAACCTCCTGCCCAAAGCAGGAGTCAGTCGGCAGTCGCATCGGTTCAATCCCCCCTTTCTCTAAGGAGACCAAACTTAAAAGATGAGAGAGAAACAAGGATGTGTGAAGGGATTCAAAGTTTGGTCCAGCCTCCAGTCGTAGGGAAATAAGGAAGTGCCAGTTCAAAAGTAAATTCAACCCTAAAGCCACAAATCCAGGCTTCCAGGTTCCCGGATCTCAGTGATAAAACACAACTCATCAGCTACATGGTGACTTTCAAAGAACAGGTTAATTGCATCCATTCCTCTCTATCACTTTAGTCTTAACTCTTCATGTTGTTGTTTTTTTCAAGCTTCCCTGGGTAAGTTGGGAAGAAACCCTCTCTCTTTTCTTTCTTTCTTTTTTTTAAAAAAAGCATTTATTATGAAAAAAAATATGCATATAGAAAAAAGGGCAAAGTGGAATTCAAAGAAAGGGAAAAGAGAGGGGGGAAACCAAGATGACCCTCAAAAAAGCCTTCGGGGTTAAGTTAAAAAAAGAAAAACATGGTAAATAAAAATAAATAAAAAGTCAATTGCATCTCTTTAGTATCTTGAATGGCTAACAATAATTGCAGCACAAAGCATGTCCTTCATGTTGATTCTGAGCAAAAGAATTTATTGCTGCCATCAGTTTGATTTTGGGGTTTCTGGTTTTGGGACAGGCATCTACCTGTAATTATTTCCAAGCAATCAGCTAAGCCATTTTTGTCATCTGGGAGGGCCCAAGTAAAATATAAAACATTTAGGTAATTTCCTCCTGTTTCAAATTGGTTACTTTCCCAAATGTTCAGGTGCAGAGGAAGAAAAAAACCACCTCGACAGCTCTTGAAGAGAAACTTAACAACTTAACAACTAAAATCTCGGTCTCTGGAGATCGTGGCGTTTCAACCAAGCTCACAATCCAGAAAAGGTGTGCTCGGTAGCCCCCAGGCCTGAGTCACCCTGCCTGAAACAGGGGAAGCCATAGGACCAAAAACGATGCTGGGGACAACTTTCTCAGCTTGAAAACAAATTCCCAGAAGTATGACCCACAACCCACAATTAGTCATGGCCTAATTTATGAAAGGGTGGAAGATATCACTTTTCAGCACCCCAAAACATACCAATTGGAAACGAATCTTTTTCCAAGTTTCAGAGCTCAGATTAACCAAAGTCTAAGTAGATGATAAAATAGAATTGAGGGTATTTTATTTGTTCGTTCGTTCGATTGTGGGGGGTTACTTTGTATTTATTTATATCCCAACTTTGTTTTTATAAATAACTCGAGGCATCCAATACACACAGTACTGCTTCCTCCTCCTGTTTTCCCCCACAACGACAACCCTGTGAGGTGGGTTGGGCTGAGAGGGAGGAACTGGCCCAAAGTCACCCAGGCGGATGTCATGCATAAGGTGGAACTAGAACTCACCGTCTCCTGGTGATTCACTCACGGTAACCCAGCTGGCTTTCATGCCTAAGGAGGGACTAGAACTCATTGTCTCCTAGCGATTGGCCCAAAATCACCTAGCTGGCCTTCAGTCTATGATGGGACTAGAATTCACCGTCTCCCAGTTCCTAGCTTGGTACCTTCACTACTAGACCAAACTAGCTATGCCACCCATCTCAGTTTGCAAAGCAACTCTGGGCAGCTGTGGCCAAAAGCCACAAACTCCCTGGGAACCTGTAGTGCCCCCCCTTCTCACTGCCCTCTTTGGAGTAGCACATCAACCACCATAACTCAAGATCTCCCCAGCCCCCCATGACAGATACCAACAGGACTCACCCCACTGCAGGAACTCCATGATGTATTTCTCCTGGGCCAGGGGTGAAGTGCTCAGCTCATGATGCACGCACAGCAGGAGGTCCACCAGGGTCTCCAAGCCCACCACCCTGGGGTCAAGGACCAGCTCCTCCAGTTTCTTCAGTCGGACCTCTGCTGCCATGGGGCCAGCTCAGCTGGCCGCTGGGGAGGCTCCAGGTGGGCTCCCTCCAGACTGGGTGCACTGTCCACGGGGGTCTCCGGCTGCAGCCTAGGGGGTCCAGCTGCAGCTGTGGGAAGGGGCTACGTCAGGTGGGCACCCTCTTGGCTGGTCATCTCCTTCCTGGGTGCCCACACGAGTTCTTTAATCCACCAGGCTTCTCGGGAGGGATGCTCACTGTCCCACAAAAGCAGGGCTGGACAACTCCTTTACAACTCTCTCACACTCAGAGAGATTTCTCTTTCCTGCACACTCCGGAGCCAGCCTTAGCCGTTCCTCCCTTCCTGGTGCACACGCAGGGTCTCTCCCCCACGCAGCCCCCAACGCTGGCTCTCCTGCCTGCCTTGTGATCACCCAGAGTGGAAGCGATGAGGCTCCCTCCCGGAGCGCACAAACATGCAAGACGCCAGCCTTTCCACGCCTTTCCCAGTGTCCCAAGTGCGCTGCCTTTCGAGCCAAAATAGGCTCCTTCTCCAGGTCTTGCACGCTCCCTTCCCACCCCGTCTGTCCGTCGCTGGCTGCCTGTGCTTGGCACACCCTGCGGCTGGCCTTCCCTGGCTGGTCTGCCGAGTTCCAGGTGTCCAAAACCTCTCCCCCCAGGCCCCCTCTTGGGGGAAAAAAGCACCAGCCCTCCTTCTGCCCCCCTCCTGGGTTCCCTCTCCGGCTCAGCCCCCCCCAACAAGCCATACCTTGCCCTCCTGCTCCGTCCTGCCCAATCCAGCCTGGCTTGCCGTCCTGTGCCAAGGCCTGTGCAGGAGCAAACAGGCTAGGGTGCCCGTTTAAAGGTCTCAGGAATGGAGTCACAGGCCAAGAGGCTGATCTTCTCCTTTTAACCCTTCCCTGCCTGGGGTCCATCAGGTTTATGAGTCTTGCAGCTTCTGCCAGGGGGTTTAAAAAGCCCTCCAGCAAATCACAGTTATGCTGTCGACTTTGGGGATCTGGAACATTGCTTGCTCCTGATGCACTGTTCGGCTCTCTAACGAAGAGAAGGACTAGGGGTGATATAACCGTCTTCCAGTATTTGAGGGGCTGCCACAGAAAAGAGGGGGTCAAGCTATTCTCCAAAGCACCTGAAGGCAGGACAAGAAGCAACGGATGGAAACTAATCAAAGAGAGAAGCAACCTAGAACTAAGGAGAAATTCCCCAGCAGTTAGAACAATTAAATCAGTGAAACGGCTTCTCTCCAGAAGTTGTAAGTGCTCCAACACTGAAGGTTTTTAAGAAAAGACTGGACAACCATTTGTCTGAATTGATATAAGGTCTCCTGCTTGAGCAGGGGATTGGACTAGAAGACCTCCAAGGTCCCTTCCAGCTCTATTCTGATTGATTGACACCACCTTAATTCAAAAGCCAGTCCGGCTTACTCCCGCACCTACTAGGATCCTGAAGGACCAGATGTGCAAACCCTTCCTTGATGGGGTAACTCATTCACACATCAATGGTCCAACCTGATCCGACCAAGCCATTTTCTACCAATGACTTCCTCCTACCATGTGGAAAAAAGTACACCTTGCCGTAGGGCTGGAGAAGTTGGCAAATAGGGTAGGATGGGGTTGAGATTGTTGGAACAGCATGGAAAGACCGGAATTTTCATTTGCAAAGAGGACAGACAAAACCCTTCAGTGCAAACTCATAAATACCCATTTATGTGCACAAGAGCGATAAGGATGTAAACAGGGAAGAGGATTGGAGGGGTGGGATTCTCCCCCACCCATTCAGGCCGTGAGGACATTTGAGGGGGGTTACTTCTGCCCTTAAATCCCCCCACTCCCTGCTATGATGGGGTCAGCTGGCTGGAAGGCATCCCACCCCCCCACCCCCCTTGCAAGCTGTTTCTGGCCAGGCTCCACCAAGCTATGTTTAGCACAGCAACATTCCTGCAGCCTAAATGGAACCATGGAGCAGCCAGCATTTTTGGGGAGTGGGGGGAACTGGCTGGGAAGAGTTTGCAAGCCTTCTCAGCGTCCCCTTTTCATCCTCCTGCCCCAATGAATGTTTGGGGCCGTAGGTTAGAGTCCTTCACACTGTCCCTTGACAGCAGAGACCCTCCAGGCTGCCTTCATAGGCAGCAAAAGCTAAATGGCAAAGTTTTCACAGCTGTTTTTCTCTTTGGTTTCATCAGGAGCAAACTAAACAGCTGAGGGGTTCAAAAACATCAAAATGGCTGCCATGTGATTAATTCCACTTATATGGATTGCGGGCTTTGATTGCACAGTTGTGGTGGCACTTTAAGATGGGTGGACTTCAACTCCCAGAATTCCCCAGCCAGCCATGGGGAAGTTGAAGTCCACCCATCTTAAAATGGCCAGACTTCAGAAAACTCATCTTTAGATATATGAACTTTGCATCCAACATCAATAAATTATTAGTTTCTGATAGAGTCATAAAAAACATATTCTGGCCATCTAACTCTGCCTTCTATATTGCACCTAAGAAATATTCCCAAAAAGTTATTTTTAATTTTCTAAGCATCTCCTGCTGTTTGGTTTCCTATACACTGAAACAAAGGAAATACTAAATACTTAGTAATACTTTGTTATGCTATGTATCTTTTCAAATAACAAAACAGATTAGATATTTGAGGAGCTTTCATTGAGCAAAAAAATCATGAATCTGGGAGCGCACTTTCTTATTTTATTTTATTAATAGATTTAATAAAATGTGATTTTATCAAAAGGCAGTTCACAAAACTTTCTACTAAAATTGGTTCCTCGGAAAAGGCGCTTCCGGATTTCTGATTTTAAAACAGATGCAGCCTTCCTGCCCCATTTTTATCCCACGCCGGGATGTCCAACATACCACTTCAATTTCTTATCTGCAAACAGGACTTATTACCTATAGATATTAAGAAGTTTTGTCCCTGTTTTTTTTCCTGTTTCTAAGTAACCAGAATTCTCCATTAATCATTAACAAATGTGCGTGGTCAACAGCGACCCCTCGTGTTCAGCCTGGGAATGGCAGGTGATTCTAGAATTCTCTCTTCAAGTGGTTCCTTAGGCCAACTTAATATAACAATGGCAGGTTTTCAAGTTTCTCATAAGTCTTCATCGAACTAGGCAATGAAAAGTGTGTCTGTGGGAGGATTGAGATAGCATGGGGACGAGGGACAGGGACAGTGGAAGAGATTTTGATCAGAGCCAGGGCTTTTATCTCTTTAGAGCAGAGTTTTCCAACCATGGCAACTTTGTGGACTTCAGCCCCCAGAATTCCCAAGCCAGCTGGCCCTCAGAAGGGCCACAATATTTGAGCATTGTTGTAATTAACAGTTTAAAATGTGTTATTTGTGACATGTTGGTTTCTAAATGTGATAGATAGATAGATAGATAGATAGATAGATAGATAGATAGATAGATAGATAGATAGATAGATAGATAGATAGATAGATAGATAGATAATAGACAGTGAATAGATAGAGTGAAAGAGCGGGTGAATAGATAGGTATACATAGATACAGAAACAGACGTGATAGGTTAGAAAGAGAGAGACAGAAACAGAGAGAGAGAGAGAGAGAGAGAGAGAGAGAAATAATATTGACGACTCCACTCACAGGGGCAGTGGGAGTTTCATACAAACTCATGCACTTTTACAGGCTCACAGTTCCACAACATTAGTGCTTTTATGCCCTAAAGTCCCCTCCCTTTACAATATTATTGTTATTGTATTGCGGAAATATTTATAACTTTGTTATCTCAATAGCTCTCAAGCAGCCGCCATAAAAAAAAAAAAGGAATGCAGAGAGCAGTAAAATTGTGATAAAAGGGAATTCGTGGCAGGCAGCTGTCCCTGACTGCAGATGGCACCCATGTTGACAGCAGTTGGGCCCCTATGGAGTGGCGATGCCACCACCCAGAATGCCCTTACTTGACCCTTCAGCACTTGCTGCCCCACGGATCCTGGCCAGACCAGGCCACACAGGTTGTGAAGGAAAGATTGTGCTCCTGCAGCTTTGACCTTCAATGGCTGCCTCTCTAAATGACACCTGGAAGCAGGCAAGGAATTTACAGACTTGTGGATAAAGCCAGAAGGACAAAGCCGGTGTGGCTTTTCTCGCTGCCAGCGGGCTCACCACGAAGGAGCATCCGGGCAGGCCCGCGCCGGACGGAGCGAGAATAAAGACACAGAGTCAATTTCTCCTCGGGGTGAAATGAGCCCAGAACAAAGCCAGGCAAATCTCTTTTATTAGTTCAGCAAAATATAGGTGGTGACATGGGGCAAGCAAGGGGGGTTACATTCTAGCTCAGCAAACTATAGGTGATTTCATGAAGCAAGTAAAAACAGTTACAAAAGGCAGGCAATAGCAGTTTTCATGAGGCAGGCAAAAGGCTGTTACATTCTTTCAGATAAGCATTCCATTCGAAGGCAGTTTGTGTGTGTGAATGTTCGTGATATCTGCACGTTGTCCTTGTGTGTGTATGTACTCTTCCGATGGACAATTCACCATTGTTCACAGTTTCTATGTACAATTTATTGCTAAACAGCTTTGTGCAGAGTTTCTCATGTCCTTGGCTCCTGTTTCATGTGAGAGCCATTGGCCTAGTCACACTGCAGGAGCCTGAACCAAACTTTTTCCCAACATCTCCTCTGTTTTTGTTTTAAAAGTAGGTTTCCTGCCCTGTGAGTTGGTGGTCCTCCGACCCCCTCCCATCCAGGGTAGGTGTTGACCTACATAATTGCATATGGACAGATTCTGAGTCATCGTCAGAGTCTGGTGTGCAGAGGGATGCTTTCTCCACATCTTCTGCAAATGATACTGGTTGGTAATGGTGACGTTCCAGTATCATGTTTTCCAAAGTACCTATTTTGCTTTGCACAAAGTTTTTTAAGCGAGATAAAATACAAGGGCCAAATATGCATGCAAGGAATAACAATACCAGAGGTCCTGCTATGGCACTTATCAGGGTGGTCAACCATGGAGAAAAGTTGAACCAGGACTGGAACCACCCTTGTTGTTCTTCCCTTTCTTTTTTTCTTTTATGCAGGCCCTCCCTGAGTTTGGTCATGGAGTCCTGTACTATGCCAGAGTGGTCTGCATAAAGGCAACATTCTTCTCTTAAGGCCACACATAACCCTCCCTCCTTGAGAAAAAGCAAGTCAAGTCCTCTCCTGTTTTGTAGAACTACTTCTGAGAGGGAGGTTAAAGAGTTTTGCAAGTGAGAGATAGAAGTTTCAATCCTCTCTAAATCTTCATCGATGGCTGCTCTAAGGTTGTGGTATTGAGTATACTGATGTGCAAAAGAAGCTATTCCAGTTCCTGCTCCTGTCAGGCCAAGTCCTACCAAAAGAGCTATTGTGAGAGTGGAGATAGGTTCTCGCTTGTGTCTTATGAGTTCTGACCCTGAGTAGGTGTTATAAACTTCTTCTGCTGTGTGGATGTATATGCGTGGTATGACCTGGACAAGGATGCAAAAGCCTTTGGTGGTTATCACATGGCCGTGGGCACAGGCTGTAAGGCCTGTGGAGCAGGCCCACCATCCGTCTATAGGTGGTATGTAAAAGAGTGTTGTGTTAATCGTGGTATGTGTGGTGTTGCAGTATTGTTCGTATTGCGTGGGTACCAGTCCAATGCAGGTTCCCTTACCTGACATTGACTGCAGTGTTTGTGAGCCATGTTTCCATCTGCATGTGTTGTCATCTGAGGAGGTGTTGTATGGAGAGACAAACCCTACAGCCTCATAATATGGGGGTTGAACATTGTAGCAAAACCAACAGGCTGTAGTAAGGTTAGGATGGGTGCTATTTACCAATTGATAGGTGGCAGTAACAATGTCCCAAAGAGGGTTCCCAGGGCGTCTCTGTGAAGGAGAATAAAAACGTTTAGGAGTAGGTGGGTTTTGCACAAAAATACCAGTAGGTTGAGATAGGGGCGCCTTGCGAGTAGGTTGAGGTGGGGGCACCCTGCGATCAGTTAGTACATTGTTGGGGCTTATGGGTATTATGGGGGTTTGTATTAATTTGATGGTAAAGATGTTCCCTGGATCTCCACTTGCGGTATAGACCCGGCCTCCCCAAGTGACCCCTGCCTGCCACTTCCTGTATCCTTTTCCTTGAGTGGTGAAAGAAATTCTTACCGGGTTACATGGTGACCATCCTCCCCATTGGTTTTTATCACATTCAAACCCTTCCCACCAAATCTGGTCAGCCCGTTTGAGTGTAATGAAATCATCTTTGATGGGAGGGTCCCACCATATGTGTCCCGTGGAGACACAGTCCCAGCTTGCACAGAAATAATAATTTGCCCCCCCGCATTTTTTCCTGTATGTTGTTTCCTTCTTATAGCCAGGGCAGACATAAAGGGGCTGTTGCCTGGTCCAATCGTGGTCCAGCATACCCGGCTTGTTGGGGCTAGTGGTGGTGTCTATCATCACGCCAAAGTCAAAATACAAATCAGGAAACCAGGATCCTGGCACCGCGATGGATGAGGTGGAGTTCAAAATGTCATCGTGTGCATCCAACACCACCCATGTTAAGTTTTGGGGCTGGTGAGGATTGCGAGGGGCGAAGAAGGTGTCAGGATGCTGTCCCTCTGTTAGTAGGCAAAGTATTGTGAGGAATACTGTCTTTAAGATCAGGCTTGGGATGATGTGGGTGAACATGGCGACCTGGAACTCACAAGGTGTTGTCTGGGAGTACAAAGTCACACATCAATGGTTGCAGGCTCAGGAGACAGGGAGGCTGCCGGCAGAGATGGGTGGGGTGCTGAAGCAAAGTAGGGCCGGACGCAGCGACCAGGAACCCACAAGACTATTTCAGGCAGTTGGACTGCTGCGTAGCCTCTCCCCCAAGTGATGAGATCAACGGGCCCTTTCCAGGTAGGATCAGGGAGTTGACGATACCAAACCTGTGGTCGGGGAAGAGAAAGGGAGGAGGAAGAAAAATGCCTCTCGGCTGCAGAGGTAGGCGGATTGCCTATTAAGTTTAAAAAATTTAAGGTATGAAGACAAAAATTAAGGATGTTTTGCACTGCTGGGAGGCTAGGGGCAATTTTCCCTTGTGTCTGATTATACCTTTCCAGCGCATGTTTTAGCGTCTGGTGGGCGCGCTCAACCAAGGCTTGGCCTTGGGAGTTGTAGTGAATTCCGAATTTGTGAACAATTGACCACTGATTACAAAAGGCAGCAAAGGCTGCTCCTGTGTAAGCAGGACCATTGTCCGTTTTTAATTCCTTTGGGCATCCCAACGTTGCAAATGAACGAATACAGTGATCAATGACATGCTTAGTGGCTTCACCCCGTTGAGGGGTAGCAATGATGAAGCCAGAGAAGGTGTCTATGGAAACATGAAGATATGTCCATGGGGCAAATGGGGCATATTGTGTAACATCCATTTGCCAGATTTGGCAACACTCGGTTCCTCTGGGGTTTACCCCCATTGGGAGCGAGTGGGCCTGTTTGCTGCAAGTGGCACACTGCTGGAAAATAGCAGTTGCTTCTGCAGTGATTTTTCCAAATTGGTTCACAAGCGCCTTTTTATTTTGATGGAAATAAGCATGACTGTCCCAAGGAGAGACAGGAGAAAGAGACATGAAACAGGTAGCAGAGGCTGCAGCGTCTGCAATGTATGTATGATGATAATGAGTAAATATTGTTGGAGCTGCACTAATGTGATATCCGTCACTAAAAAAAAAATGTGAGGAAAAATGGGTGTTGAGTGAGAAGAAAGGAGTGTGACCCGGATAGGAAAAAGGTTCCAATTTGATCAAATTCCATTCAGAAGAAACAAATTTCCATTAAATAGGGAAAACATTTACAAATCTAAGCAAAACAATTCTGAGTCATTTCTGTTGATTGATGGATGTATATGTCTAACTAAACAATTTAAAACTCAAAAATTTGCAAAAGAATTGCCCAACAATTACTGCCTCCTCTTTCGAGTAAAAAAAATAGCAAGCTGAAACTGCAAGAGTGGGCATCAAATTTCACATCCACCCCCCTTCCTCATTCCAGACTTCTAAGCAGAGGAAGAAAAAAAAAATAGTTAAAACGACAGCTGCCCCCCCTCTCCTTTGTCTGTCCTTCGCTCTTAAAGCAATACAGCCAGCGAAAAACGAAAGAGTCAGGAGGGGGGAAAAAGAAAAAGAAACTTTACAAAAATCTCACCACCAAAAAAATTCACATCATTTACCATAAATTCTTTTATACCTCCTCCATAAAACTTTTCATATGCAAAACTCATGCCATTGCGTTCCCATGTTTACACCAGCAAATCAACTCATTCACTTCCACTCCGCTTGCTTACACCATTTCACACACAAATATTTCAACATGCTTTTCCATCTTTATTCAAGGCCTTTTTGTTTGGTGTTATCAAAGAGGGTTTTGACCCTTTTCCAAGTCTTGGAAATAACACAGAACAACACAGACAGACATATATACACAAATACCATTAAAACAACATTTATTTAGACATATAACTTGTCCTGCAAATAGCGAGAAAAATCAAGAGCTGATGTCAACCAAACATGTGGTTCTTGTATAGGGCCCTTTACCAACTCCCATTTTTCTCACCATTCCAAGGTTAAACATAATATTCCGGGTGGCCACACATACACAGACACATATATATGAACAAAATACAATACATATTAACACACTTAGCACCGTCAGACCTTGTCTGACAGGGTTAAACTTAACAGCCACTTGAAGTTTCAAGGCATCCCAATTGTTCCTCTAAATTTTGCCTTATGGGGGTGTACAATGGCTGTGGAAAAGCAAAAGAATTAGCCTCTCCAGGAGGAGCTGAAGGTCCAACTGGAGATAATTTAGGGGTGACAATTTTATCTGATCGTAACCAGGCAGGGGGGGAGGAATTTGCAGTGCAATGGTATTAACCCTATCCTCCCCTAAAAGATGATCAGCAGTGATGGCAACTGGGAGGTTCCCGCGGGCCACTGCCGCACGTACCCCTTGCCGCCAAACGGACTCAAAGATTAGGAATTGCGAAGAAGAAAGAAGCATGGTAGCAATATTTTTCCAATCTTCCGGGATCAGTTCTGCAAATCCTCTAAAGAAAGGTTTCCTGTCGCCATCGCTCTCTTCAGTCCAGCTGTAAAAGCAGACTGAGGCGAGGTCTCCGCGTCTCCACTTGGTGGAGGCGGAGGGGGGGCAGATGGCGGAGATGTTTCATTTGAAGAAACAATGTTGGAGCATTTGACCTGAGGACTTTTATGCTGCGTAGAGTTGTCTTGATATGGAGGTGGAAGTGCAGTGTTGAGCGCCATGGCATCGCTCGAGTCCTTGATTGCTTTTTCATAAATTTTCAAACTGTCAACAATTACTTGACAAGTTAAAATTAAGTCATAGGAAGCTTTAGGAGGTTCATTTAAATATTTCAATATGCGCTTCCATTTTTTAGACGTGATGTCCCCTGAGGGAGGATAAGTGGGATATTTTTTCCAAATGAATTTCAACAATTTGACCAAATCATTCCCTGAAATTGAAGATAAGGGCTTGCCATGGTTCATGGAAATAATTTTTGCAGCCTTGACAAGGTCTCCAAGGTCTCGAAGGTGTGTGACCTGGACCGTGGACAACCCTTTCCCCATACTCACTAGATCAGACGACCGAAGAGTGCCTCACTGGCGGTGGTATGGGGGCGTCGAGGCGAACAACTAGGACCAGCATCACGTCGGGGTCACCAGTTGTGGCTTTTCTCGCTGCCAGCGGGCTCACCACGAAGGAGCATCCGGGCAGGCCCGCGCCGGACGGAGCGAGAATAAAGACACAGAGTCAATTTCTCCTCGGGGTGAAATGAGCCCAGAACAAAGCCAGGCAAATCTCTTTTATTAGTACAGCAAAATATAGGTGGTGACATGGGGCAAGCAAGGGGGGTTACATTCTAGCTCAGCAAACTATAGGTGATTTCATGAAGCAAGTACAAGTTACAAGAAGCGAACAAAAGTGGTTACATGAAGCAGGCAAAAGGCTGTTACATTCTTTCAGATAAGCATTCCATAAGAAGGCAGTTTGTGTGTGAATGTCTTATGATATCTGCACGTTGTCCTTGTGTGTGTCCGATGGACAATCCTCCATTGTTTTTATGCCTACGTGGTGCAGTTACTATGTTCAGCTATTTGCTTATGTTACAATTTGTTGCTAAACAGCTTTGTGCGGAGTTTCTCATGTCCTTGGCTCCTGTTTCATGTGAGAGTCATTGGCCTAGTCACACTGCAGGAGCCTGAACCAAACTTTTTCCCAACAAGCCGGCTGGGGAATGTTGGGAGTTGAAAGCCACAAGTTGGCAAGGTTGGACAGTGCTGGTGTAAGAGAAGTTGAACCAGGGCTAAACACTAACCAGGACAGGGAGCATCTGACCGCAGACACACAAGGGGGCAACAGACCCATGGCCTGGGAAACCAGACCCCAAATGGGGCACAAGGCCCCTTGATCAGTGGGCAGTTGCTGAACAGGGCAGGGCAGTTTCTCCTTAGTCTCAAGCCTCCCCCCCCCAACCCTGGCTGAGCTTTATGGAATTTGAAATCCAGGATGGGGCAAACCCACATTCAAGTCCATCCTGGCTCTCTTCGAATCCCAATGCTGGAAGGGACCTCGGAGGTCTTCTAGTCTACCCCATGCTCATGGTGGGAAAACCCTCATCCCATCCAGGACAAAAGGTTGTCCAATCTTTTCTTGCAAACCTCCAGCGATGGAGCACCCCATTTTGGAGTTCGGAGGGGCTCCCGGGGGCCCGACAAATGCGGTCCAAGCAGGTTTCCCCGTCCTTGAGGGAGGGGACTGGGGGGGGGGGCAAAGCAACTTATCTTGGAAAGGACCCGTCTGGCGCGTCTGGAGCTGCTTTGGAGCTTCGCGGGGCGCGGGATGGGGGGGGATCCCAACCGAAGGGGGAAGGGAGATCGGGGTTGGGCGCAGCCTCGCCAGAAGGGAGAGCGCCTGGCCGCAGGAGGAGGAGGAGCCCCGCCCCAAGGAGGGAGGAGGAGGAGGAGAAAGTGAAGTTGGAGGGCCGGGCGGACTAGGGAGGGGCTCGGGGGGGCAGCGGCGGGGCGGGAGGGCGAATGCGGGCTGGGGGAGGCGCGCGCGGCTAGGGGCGCGAGGGGGCCGGACGGGGAGGGGACCGGGCCGGAGGGAGGCGGGCGGGCAGGCGAGGGGGGCCGGACTCCCGCGCCCGAACATGGCCTCCTTCCCCGCCGAGCCCGCCGAGCCTCCCGGCCGCGGCCCACCCGCAACCCCGCCGGCCGCCCCGGGCAGCGGCGGAGCGGAGCCGCGCAAACTTTTGCCAACTTCGCCGCCCGCCCCGTCCCGCGCGGAGCCCGACGCGCCTCCGGTCCCTGCAGCGCCTCCTCCTCCTGCCGCTGCGGCCGCCGGCCTGCCGCGCTTCTCGGCCGAGCAGGTCTCGTGCGTGTGCGAGGCGCTGCTGCAGGCGGGCGACCCGGGCCGGCTGGGCCGCTTCCTGGGCTCGCTGCCGGCCGAGGAGGCGGCGCGGCTGGAGGCGTCGGGCTCGGGCTCGGCGGGCGAGAGCCTGGCCAAGGCGCGGGCGCTGCTGGCCTTCGAGCAGGCCGACTTCGGCGAGCTGTACCGGCTGGTGCAGAGCCGGCCCTTCGGGGCGCCCCACCACCCCTTCCTGCAGGACCTCTACCTGCGGGCGCGCTACCGGGAGGCGGAGGCGGCGCGGGGCCGGGCGCTGGGCGCCGTCGACAAGTACCGGCTGCGCAAGAAGTTCCCGCTGCCGGCCACCATCTGGGACGGCGAGGAGACGGTCTACTGCTTCAAGCGCCGCTCCCGCGCCGCCCTGCGCGACTCCTACGGGCGCAGCCGCTACCCGAGTCCCGAGCAGAAGCGCCGCCTGGCCCGCGACACCGGCCTCTCGCTCACCCAGGTCAGCAACTGGTTCAAGAACCGGCGGCAGCGCGACCGAGGCGGCGGCGGAGCGGCTGGAGGAGCAGCGGGAGGAGGAGGAGGAGGAGGCACGCCCAGCAAGAGGTGAGCGGGAGCTGGCCGTCGGGGCGGGCGGCCCTCTGGGCATGGGCAGAGCGCGCCCGCTTGGCTGCGGCCGCTGGAAGGCCGCCTCTGCGCCTTGGGGTACGGCTAGGCAGGGATAGAGGTAGAGCCTCCATGTGCCTGCGCAGGCTATCCGGGCCCCTTGCGGACGGCTTGGATGTGGAGGGTTGCGAAGGAAGTGGGAGGTTGGTCCCCATAATCCCCGGAGAGACTGAGTTTCAAAGCCTGGACCAGTGCACCCCAAAATGGGATGGGGCATGCAGCCCTAACAGTTTGGGTCTCCGACTCCTGCACGTCTGGATCATAAACAGCCCCCCAACTCTGCAAGCAAGCCCCAAACCAGGATGAAACTGAAACCAGATCCTGAGTGGGTCTTCTGGCGATTTCACCTGCTGCCCCCCCCCGGCCATTTCTGCATTGGGGAGGGGACACCCGTGGAATCTGGGGAATGCAATGGGGGGGGGGGTGTTTTCGCAAAATGCTTGTTGGGAGGGCTTGCCCACCCCAACCCCCCCAAAGGCAGCCAGACTTGCACAGATAGCTCCCTTCCGGCCGCCCCTCGCCTTGACTGTGTCCTGAGCGGGCACACATGCCGGCAAACGAGACGCCCCCCTCCTCCCGGTCTGTCCACCAACCATTTCATTCCCCTGGGTTCCTGGAGCCATTTTGGGGGTGCTAGAGACGAGTGTGTCAGCTGGCTTCCACTTCTTTGGAGTTATGAGAACTTTCTGAATGTGCAGGGCAAAAAGCAGAGGAGGTGGGGAACCTACAGGGGGGCGTAGAGACCCTGATGCCACCTTGGGGACTCCGGGATTAGCCTACGGTACCAATAGAAGAGAATTATTTGTAGCTCAGGATTGAAATGAGGGGTCCTCGGTGCCCCCTGAGACTTGGTGGTTTTCTTGCAGACATCTCATGACCCAACTAGGGAACGTCATCAGTGCTCAATATCAGCAGTAGTAGCACTGGTGACGTTGCCTAGTTGGGTCATGAGACGTTTGCAAGGAAACACCAGGCTCAGAGAGCAGCGAGGACCCCACGGTTTTCCTCCTCCTTTCTCCATGAAGCCATGAAACACACGAGGCCATCGTTTTCTCAACCTTGGTCGCTTTCAGACATGTGGACCTCAACTCCCACAATTGGCCGGAAGTGGCCAAGGTTGAGAAGCATTGCTCTAGGCAGCTGATCATCTCTTCTGGGTCTTGTGACAATTTAGGAGAACCTCAACTGAGAGAACTTTCCCACCCATTGCCTCCCTCCAAGGGAGGTGTGATGGAGCCTCCATCCCGCTTAGATGTCCCTGCAGCTCCTTCCCTGCTTCTGCAGGTCCTCCTTTTCCCCAGATGAAGTCCTGCCTCCACTGTCTTCAGCCCACACAACGTGGAAGACTGTTCTCCTTTGTTGTGAAATCTGAATCCCAGGCATTGAATTTCGCTGGGCCTTTTTCTCCTGATCTCCTCCCTTCCCAGGGCAAGGGTGGGGACCCAGAGCCATCTCCTCCCCCTCCTCCTCCAGATAGCGGAGCTCCACCTCTTCCTCAAGGGTTGGGAATGCTTACAAACACGGGCTGGGCGTGCACAACCTCTAGAGTAAGCCTGAAGGAAGCTGCGTAGGCTGTGGTGGAACATAGCCACGAGGGGGGGAGCCACGTGAAGCCATCCAGTCATAGCTTTGGGGGCACCAGGCTCTAGGGCAGGGGTCTCCAAACTTGGCAAGCTTAAGACTTGTGGACTTCAGTTCCCAGAATTCCTCAGCCAGTCCATAAACCACCTTTCTGTTCTCCTAGAGCAGGGGTCTCCAACCTTGGCAACATGCTGGCTGGGAAATTCTGGGAGTTGGAAGTCCACAGGTCTTAAAGTTGCCGTGTTTGGAGACCCCTACTCTAGGAAAACAGAAAGGTGGTTTATTCAACCAGGGTTAGGGCTTCACACCTCGGAAAGAGGCGGCTGAAATTTCCATACTGCATCTGCATTTCTACTTTGACCCCCGCAGCTTAAGTTTGTTTGTTCGTGTATTAAATTTATATGCCATTTATCTCAGCATACTTTTCAGGTTGGCTGAAATATGGGGTTATTTTTTTTTTAAGCTGATGACAAAACAACTAAACTGTTCCTTTGCACCAGCCAGCTAGTATCCAAGGAAATTGGATCGCCATATTTTTTGTTTTATTTGTTGATGTCCTGCCTTAATTATTTTCATTAAAACAACTCAAGGCTGCAGACATATTTAATACTCCTTCCTCCTCCTATTTTCCCCCAAAACAACAACCCTGTGAGGTGGGCTGGGCTGAGAGGGAAGTCACAAAACTGACTCTCAGGTCTAAGGTAGGACTAGAACTCACCATCTCCCGGTTTGTAGAAATTCTCAGAACTTTCTTCTGAGCTTGGGAAAGAGAAGTGATTGACTCCAGAGTGGAAGCTGACTGCTGGATCAGATGGGGCTGCTGCTCCCTGGTGCAGGTCCTAAAGTAAAATGGTAGGAAGAAAGTGAGTAGCTTGCTCTGGCCCGGAGAAACGGGGATCCCTAAATGAGGTCCCTCACCTGAGTTCCTAAGCAGTGGCCTGAATTTGGGGAGCTGTAGAGAGGCTGAAGATTAAGGTTTCTCCTTAAGGATTGTCTTGGTGGGCAGCCTGTACCCCAGCATTACAGGCAGTCCTCGACTTACGACCACAATTGAGCCCCAAATTTCTGTTGCTAACCAAGACAGTTGTTAAGTGAGTTTTGCCCCATTTTACGACCTTTCTTGCCTGCAGTTGATAAGTGAATCCCTGTAGTTGATAAGTTAGTAGCCTGGTTGTTAAGTGGATCTGGCTTCCCCATTGACTTTGTTTGTCGGAAGGTCGCAAGAGGGGATCACATGGCCCTGGGACACACTGCAACCGTCATAAATGTGAATCATTTGCCAAGCATCTGATCGTGTGAGCTTAGGGGGTGGTGTGAGTTATAAGTATGATGAATGGACGCTATTGTAATTTCGAACAGTCATTAAACAAAAGGTTATAAGTTGAGGACTGCCTGTATTAGGGAACTGACCGACTGATCTCTCCTGCAGTGAATCTGATGGGAACCCCAGCACAGAGGACGAATCCAGCCACGGTCCTGAAGACATCGAAGCTGCTGGGGGGCTGTCCACCAGCCACGAGGGAATCGTGGCCCCTGGCGGCCTGTTCCTGCCGGCGGCCTGCACCAGCGCCTCTTCCATCCTTCTGAATGGGAACTTCATCACCGCCAGCTCCCCCCCGGCCATGCTCCTGAACGGGGGCTCGGTGATCCAGACCCCCACCGGAGGGGTCATCCTGAACGGGTTGACTCTAGGAGACAACCAAACCATCACCCTCAGCCCCGTGGCAACTCCCAGCCCACCCATCCTCCTGAACGGCTCTGCCAGCCTGCTGAGCCCCAAGCCCTCCAAGACGGAGGAGATGGGCAAAGCCCCCCCGGAAACCCTCTCCCCAGCCACGGTCATCCTCAACCGGGTGGCTCTCCAGGGAGAGGTGAAGTCAGAGAACATCGACCCGCTGGCGTTCGGGGTGGAAATGAAGTCAGAGGATGGGCAGGGGGCAGCCCTCCCTCCCCTCCTGTCTCTCCCGGAGACCTCCCCGCTCCTCTCCGAGCACAAGGGGGCGCTGTTGGCTGCGGTGTCCATGCCCCAAGTGGTCCCTTCGAATGAAGAAAGTCCCACGGTCTCCCTGTTGCCCGTAGCCCCTCAACCAGCAGCGCCCCAAAGTCCACAGATTGTGCCTCTTGCTAAACTGGTCCCTGTCGGTCAAGCTCTGCCCACTTCCCAGGGAACAGGGCCAGTAGGCGGGCAGGGGTCCACAGTGGTGGCATCTCCTGCCGTCACCGCCACCCCCCTCCTCTCTCTCCCTGGGTCCTCTACAGCCCAGGCCACCGTCCTCCACGTTTCTGCCCCATCCCTTCTCCCGCTCACCCAGGTATCACCCCCTTCCCAGGTGGTCCCTCTGTCCCAGACGGTTCCCGGGGCCCAACTGTTGTCCCCACCTCAGATGGTCCCTGTGTCTCCCACCCAGATCTATACCATGTCCCATGGGGCTCCGCCACCTCAACTGGTCTCCATTCCTCAGGTGGCGCAGGGCTCCCAGCTCATCTCCTTGCCCCAAGTGGTGCCTACCTCTCAGGTGGTGACTCTGCAACAGGGCATGGGCAGTCCCATCCAGATCCTGACAAGTGCCGCCCCCATCAAGGTGGGCCCTGTGGCTGGGACCCCACAAGGCACAGGGGCCACTGGAGGCCTTGGCCAGAACAACGTCCATCTTCTCAACACCGGCATCGGCGTCACAGCCCTGCAGCTTCCAAGCCCAGCACAAGGTAGGTATCTACCCCAGCTTCAGAGGTGGCTGAGCCTTGTCCAGTCGTAATTAAGGACCTCTCCTAACATTATAGGAAGGCTAGGTGCTCTCCAGAAAACCAAAAGTGCACAGTCCAGAATTTGAAAGAGGGTTCCTGTTCTAGAAATGGTGGTCCCTGTACCAATAGAGGAGAATATTTGTAGCTCAGGATTAGCGTACGCACACATACGCACACATACGCGCACGTTCCAGGAATCGTGGATTTCTGGACCTCTCAAGAATTCTTCTCTGGTCATCACAGACAAAAACCTAGGTGGGGTTATTGTGAATTCCTCTTGTCACGCGTTTTACTTTCTCGGGACCAAGTTACCGTTTCTCCTCCCTTAACCAGTTCTCCTTCCTTCCCAAGGCCATTTCCTAAATCTGGAGAGGAGGCAGACACCGGGGTTGAGTGATGGGGAGCCAGAATGCTTAGGGATCTTGTTTAAAGTGGATCTTCTGTTGTCTTTCTGCTCCAGGTAACCTTCTCCTGGCCAACCCAGCCACCGGCAATAGCACCATCATCACCGGCATGGCTGTTCAGCAAGGCAAACTTAACCTCACCGCCACCTTCCCAGCTAGTATGCTGATGACCCTTGTCCTCTCCGCTCCGGCAGCTTCAACCTTGACTCTTCCCATCAAGCAGGAGGTGGCGGTGGCCACACCGGCAGCTCTGGAGGCCTCTGAAGGCAATGGTGGGTTGCTTCCTGGAGTCCCCTCAGTGCTGCCCTCCGAAGTCTCCCCTCTTTCGTCCTCCAACAGCACCGGGCCAGCCAGCATGGCCTTTGGACCAGACACCAGCCCAGGCTCCCTTCTTTCCAGCTTCTCCCAGCCAGAGACCCTCTCCATGTCCCAGCCGCAGGTGGTGTGGTCCAGCCTGGTGAGCATGGACCTGCAGGGGAACAACTCGGGGGGGCTGTTTGAGATGGAGAAGGGATCAATGGAGGAGCTCCGGTTGCCTGAGGGCGAGAGTCTTCTGCTGGATGCTGCTGGGGGGGATGCCCTGGGTCCCGAAGCTCTGGACTCGGACGAGAAAGTGCTGACTCAGCTGCAGTCGGTCCCAGTGGAAGAGCCTCTGGACCTGTGAGACTTGGAGAGTTGGTGAGTCGTCACCTTCTGGACAACCTTCTTCAAACTGAGAATTCGGACCTCCTGATCCTTCCCAGAGTAACTGAGTTGGCGAGTACTCAAAGTGCCTTGATCAGAGAAGGCGCTTGCGGTCCCATCTTTGCACAGGAATGGTGTCACACTACAGGGGTTACCCGCACGGCCCTTCATGCTGACCATAGCGAACCGCTGCTGGTGCGGTCAACCCGGGCATCTCTTTGTGGTTGTCAGAATAGCAAACACTACAGTACAGGGAGTCCTCGACTTACGGCTGGTCGTTTAATGACCATGGAAAGTTACGATGGACTTTTGAAAAGCTAGTTATGATCTCTCCTCAAAGTTATGACCAAGGCGTTCCCCCTTCCTTGGAGTCATCTGATTGCATTTCGGGCACTTCACAACTGACCCACATTTACAGCCGGTTGCAGTGTCCTGCAGTCTTGTGACTGCAATTTGCTACATTTTTGCCAGTTTCCGTATTGTTTTCAAATGTCCATTCAGAAGAATGGATTTGCTTAACGATCATGTGTTTCACTTAACCACTTTACGACTGTTGTAAAAATGGTCTTAAAAATCAAGTCCAGTCACGTGGTGCCTTGATTTATGACCGCAACAGCTTAACAATTGAAATTCCAATCGCAATTGTGTTCGTACGTTGAGGACTACTTATGCTTCATACAGAAAAGGAAGAGCTGCTTCCATGCCTCATGGTGAAGGTCAGACGCTTCCTTCCATGTCCTCTTTGAACTTCCCTTTCTAGTAGATACTATTTTCAAAGTCACACTACAGCTGGAAGCTGGAAATACCCCACTCAATCCAAGGAAAATTTATAATATAAAGTAATGTTTCCTGTTCTCTTGTCCATGGTGCTAGGGATGATCCCAAATCCCCCTTTGAAGAGGGCAGGAAAATTATCCAGTTTCCATGCTTTCATTCTCGGGTTTTTTTCCGGTGCCGCTGAGGACAGCCTATCATCCTTCAGAAACGTCACCTCTGGAAATATGGAGAGAATGATGGGGAAGAAACCGAGCACACCTGGAGCGTCCCGATGGATCAATTGGAGAAGGCCGTTCTGAGTGATGAGCGTGCAATCTTAGTTCGAATAACCCTGTTCCGAAATAGATCTAGTCCTCCAGAGCAGAAAAGGCCAGCTGGGGTGTCTCTCCAATCTATCTGCACATGTGCCTTGTTGGTGGAACGAATGTTTTGAATCTGAAGATAAGAGGACTACAAAAGCATTGGGCTAACCATGACGATCCTATCCATGGACAATGCAAAAATGGTGTGGATTCTGCACAGGTCAGCCCTACAGTTAAATGGTACCTAGATTTTACATACAGAACAAGCTTCTTAAGCCACAATGATCTTGAGTTACTCTAGAACATCTCTGTATTTTTGGACTGAGAGCCAGAGGCAGCTGTCCACCATAGTTACATTCACATGGTACGGATGGAACGGCCTGAGAGATGGAAATAATTCTGCGTTATTGCAAAGCAGAGTTCCTCCCCAAGGACCCCAAAATGGATTGCTTTTCTTTGGACATGCTGAAATCCTAAAACCAGGGCTGAAAAAAAATATGCATAAAATGTGTTTCTAGAAGACAGGCCTTCTAAAAACACAATTCCCCATACTTTGTGTAAATTAGATGCAGTTCTGCTGCCTGTATGTTTGAGTTTCTATCATGTGGATATAAGGAAAATAAGTACCATTTTATTCACACTACATTCATACAACCTTTGGGAAATGTTAAGATGTTGACTGACATGTGAGAATGGATTTTAAGAACCAAAGCTATCCCAGTTATAAAATGAAGTTGTAATTTATTATAAATTGAAGATGCCACATATAGAGTGGAGAAAGTCAAGCCTTAATGCAATGTTTTTCAACCTTGGCTCTTTTAAGATGTATGACTTCAACTCCTAGAACTCTGGCTGGGGAATTCTGGGAGTTGAAGTCCATACATCTTAAAAGTAGCCAAGGTTGAAAAACAATGCCATAATAGAATAATCTTGCATTAAACATTCCTAATAGGCTACCTGTTTACATGTCCTTCAGAAATATTAATGCTTTTTTAAAGCATTAAAACACGTTCCATATAAGCAAAAATATTTTGTTCTAAAGACGATTTTTGCAGAGGAAAAACTGCAGATGGAAATCTTGATTTTTCTAGCTGAAACAGAAATAATCTTAAGGGAAACCGGGAGAATTAAACTAGATAAGATAGCCCAGATCTCTATAAGTAGTCCTTGAGTTATGATCAGTTGTTTCATGACAATTCACATTTACAGTGACTAAAGAACAGTTACTTTATGGCCTGTAAAGCAACCATTGGCCATTGTAAATGGTCAGGCCACCCTGCCCTCCCCTGTGGTGTGACCACATGTTGGGCACTTGGCAACTGGTTGACCACAATTTGTGACATTTTTCTGGCAAAAAAAATCCCATTCAAATGAATGGATCCACACTTAGGACCATCATGTTCGCTTAATGACCTCTGGCAAAAAGGTAATAAAATCACTTCCAATCACATGGGTACCTTGACTTTGGGGCTGGATTGCCAGTTCCAGTTGCAAAACGGCTCTACAGTACTTTGAAATGTATATTTTACACACTTATCCGTTCCAGGTTCTGACTAGGACAGACCTGACTTTTTCAAAGACGGGTAGTCCTCAACTTATGACCGTAATGGAACTTCGCCATCGTGGTCATCAGTTGTGACAGTCAAAACAGATCCATCATATAATGGACTCGATTATATACAATCTTTTTTCTGGGGGTCACTGAGCAAACCACTTTGCTAGGGGAGCGGTTTTGCTGAAAACCGGAAGTAAGTGCCAATTTTTGGCAAAACCATCGTAAAATGCAGTCATGTGACCACAGGATGTTGCAAACCACTGTCTTCCTGAATGCCTGAAGTCTGATCACATGACTGCGAGGGGGGGGATGACTGCCAGAACTTTGAATCTGGATCACAAGTAACCCCAAAGTAGGTTTTTTCTAACTTTGAATGGTCACTAACTGACCAATCATAAGTCAAGACTACATGTAACGTATTTGTCCATTAACTCTCAAGCTATGAAATACAGGTAGTCCTCAATTTACAACAGTTCATTTAGTGACCATTCAGTTACAACAGCACTGAAAAAAGGGACTTATGACCGTTTTTCACACGACCGTTGCAGCCTCCCCAAGGTCACCTGATCCAAATTCGGACACTTCGCAACTGACTCAATGGCAGTTACAGAGTCTCCGGGTCAAGTGATCCCCTTTTGCAACCTTCTGACAAGCAAAGTCAATGGGGAAGCCAGATTCACTTAACAACCAGGTTACTGACTTAATAACCGCAGTGATTCACTTAACTGTGGCAAGAAAGGTCGTAAAATGGGGCAGAATTCACTTAACAAATGTTTTGCTTAGCAACAGAAATTTTGGGCTCATTTGCAGTCCTAGGTTGAGGGCTATCTGTATTGCAATTCGTTCCAGTCCTCCAGGACAAAAGCATATCACTCAAGTGAAATCTATGAAGGTTTTCACCAAGTTGAGATACACTCAGTTCAAAAACCATCTTTGGATGGAATTGCCAGTTGAGACATATTGTGTTGCAAGGTGGGAAACTTTACTACAATTCACTCTATTGAGAGAAATTCCATCAGTACGGCAAAGCAATTGTTTTCCAACAAGAAGACCTTCTTGGTGTATGCAAATATAGCATTGTAATTTCTCTGAATTTCTCTTAAGTATGCCTTCTTTCCCGTCAGGTACTAAAGAAACACATCTGTTCCCACCGTTTGTGAGAAGCAATCATTTCTATAAGATATTTTTATATCCTTGTTTTTTACGTCTTTTTGTGTCTTTTATATATATTTTATATATATAAATATATATAAATATATATTTTATCCTAAAACCATGTCTGTGCCTGTGTTCATTCTATGGGGAATTGAGATTGTACACTGGTTTATGAAAAACAGTTTGTTTCCATAGCTGAGGACTGTTAAGTTCTCAGTGTTTAAACCACATTTTCAAATTTGCACATTTTCAAGTTTGCATCGGGTTGTGACTTGGCCCTCTAGACTTGCTGAGACTACAAAGCCCACATTCCCTTAGCATTGCTCTGGCTGGCTGAGACTAATGGATGTTGAAATCTGTGATAGCTAGAGCCACTTTTGACCCAGGTTCTACAGTTATTAGTGTGTACATACACTCAGGGTCACCATCTTGCCTTTTTCGACCACCATGGACCCCTATGCCTCCTATAAACCATAAAAGATTTGGACAGATGCTCATTCCAGTGCATGGGGAGCAACCTAGGAGTTTCCTGTGGAAAATGGGCTTGTGAACCTGGGGCGGCTTCCATCCCAGAACAAAGCCGGTCCTTCCCCCTGAGAGTTGAGTTGCTGGGAAGAAGTAAGGCGATCCAGGTTGGATCGTGTTACGCAGATGGCTGTGTAAGTAATACCGACTTGGGTGGGAGCCAGGGGGAGCTTTTCTGATCCTTGAATCAGAAGATGAAGCATGGGAGGGGGCTGGAGGGATCCAGACCCAATCTCAGGTGAGGTTAACCCTTTGTAGAGATTAAATCTTGTACTGGTATGAAAAATGCAGGAAGGAGAATAGCTTATAAGGGATGAAAATTAGATCAAAAGAATAGCAACATGAAGCAGCAGAACAAAACCAGAGTCAAGTTTATGTAAGGTTATTGATTCATTCATTAAATCAGCGTTTTTCAATCCTGTCAACTTCACACTCATCTATATCCAATCCATATATGGAATATTTAGTATATTCAGTATATATTGTATTCAATATCCATCTAGTGTAGTCTTTCTCAATTTTTAGATTTGTGGACTTCAACTCCCAGAATTCCCCAGCCAGCAAGGAATTCTGGGAGTTGAAGTCCATGCATCTGAAAGTTGAGAAAAGCTATATTAGATGAATATTGAATGTAATATATACTGAATTTCAATAGTATGCTGGCTGGGGAATTCTGGGAGTTGAAGTCCACACATTTGAATGTTGACAAGGTTGAGAAACATTCCATTAGATTACATGAATATCCTACCTTGCCTTCAGCTGCTTAAGGCAGCCTAATTAAAATGCAATCTGCTGCTTTAAAAAAAAATAGAATTTAGAAGACACCAATTTTCTAGTCCTTAAAACTGCAAATGTCACATTTAAGGTGGTTTCCTGCCAATTGGTCTCAGCAGTCGTACAAAAACAGACGACAAGCCAGAATGTGTGCCAACCAGACCCCCCCAAAAAATGCACAGGTTGCAAAATTTCATGATTCCTCATTTTTCAAGGGGTACCTCACTCTAAAGCAACTCATTCTTCCTGCTTGAGGGATGTTCCAGAAACAGCTACTGGAAAGTGTGTCTGCAAGACAGGGTCCCAAAAAATCAAGCTTCATCATACTGCCATGGCTACTCTCTCTTGAAATTTTGGTCCACCTGCTGCGGACGCCCCAGCCATCTTAACCATCTTTCAAAATGATTAGCTTCTGTGTGCTGGAAATGAGGGAGAAACAAGGTTGCAATTACTGTGCAAGCAATGTTGCTTCTGTTTGTTGAATGAGGAAGGGGAAAGCAGTCCACCAACTGAGGCTCGGGGTACCAACCGAGCATGGAGCCATGACAGCCCATAAGCCACAGCAAGGGAGAGGAGAGTCCTCCATGCGGAGATTTGAAGATCTTGCACAGTTCCCACCATGAACCAACGAATCAAATACAGCCTTGCCTCCCAGCCATCCCTGCTGGAAATGGATGTTGCTTTCGCCTGCAGCTGCAAAAAGCCTCTTGTTTTTTTGCAAGTTGCAACAGGTTATTTGTCTTGCGAATAGCTGCCTGCTGAGTCCGAAACATGATCTCTGCATGGGAAGAGCAGGAAACGGCAGAGGCAGCAACCTTGCTCTTTGCCTGCACTGTCACCACCTGGCGAGGCCAGGAACAAAGGGAGACAAAAGCCCCTGTCAAAGGGATCCTCGCCATCCCGTGAAAAATTCCACTTGTTTTGCTCAGAAAGAGGAAGATGAACCAGCAACCGCAGCTTGCCCACACCTGTTTGCTCTGAAAAGAGGAACTTCGCTCTTATTGTTCTTCTGAGATTTCCCTTTTTTTTCAGAAGAGGTGCAAAACCCTTGAAAGGGATAAGATGACCTTGAAGACGGGTTACATTTGATAACATTTTCAGAGTTTAGGGACAGTAGTTGAGCAGTGGCTATAGAAGCATCTGTGTCCTATTTAGCTCTTTGTCACTTAACAATAATCAACAATAACCACACTGGATAAGGGGCAAACCAAAAAAAGCTCTGATTTTGGATAAACGGGCTGATCTCTGAGCAGATCTGCCAGGTCTTTCCTTTTCTGTGGGTCTCCTGCTCCCCCCTCTGTAGGGGGCATCTCACATTTCCATACCCCCACAACCTCCTCCACTGAAAGGTTTACCATCCCAGGGTGACGTGGTAAAAGTCTCTCTCGCTCTTCTTGCGGAGTTGGCCAATGGCTGGCCACAGCTGCAGCCTGTGTGGGCTGGGCCTGTAACCGATACCCCCCAAGACATCTACCCTGGGCAACTGTCTCTAGAGCCAGAAGACAGAGAAAGGAGTCCTGAGAGTACCGAAACCTGGAGAAAGGAGAAGAGACATGGCCACCAAAGGGAGGGACGTGGAAGGCACCAGCGTGGCCTTCCACTTCCCTTGGACTCTCTTGTCTTAGTGAGGCAGAGCTGACTTGGTCACCCAACCACAGAGGACCACCTTCCCTTCTTTGTGTCAAGGACAGCAGGCTCTTCTACAGGGTAGATGTTGGGTGGCCTTGGTGGACCGCCATAAACTGCCTTTGAAAGCCACAAAGTTTTGGAGCCTCCACTTGAGGTCCTGTGGGAAAGAGCACGTTATTTCCCACTTAACCATGAATTTTGGCTTCACGCAAGAGCAAGTGGCTTGCGTGTGTGAAGTCTTACAACAAGGGGGCAACATCGAGCGCTTAGGACGCTTCCTCTGGTCCCTGCCAGCTTGTGACCAGCTGCACAAGAACGAGAGCGTCCTAAAGGCCAAAGCGGTGGTGGCCTTCCACCGGGGCAATTTTCGGGAGCTCTACAAGATCTTAGAGGGCTATCAGTTCTCTCCGCACAATCACCCCAAACTTCAGCAACTTTGGCTCAAGGCTCACTACACCGAAGCGGAGAAGTTGCGTGGAAGGCCGCTGGGAGCTGTTGGGAAATACCGGGTGCGTCGCAAATTCCCTTTGCCTCGGACCATCTGGGACGGGGAGGAAACCAGCTACTGTTTCAAGGTAGGTCTTCTTGGAATTGTATTTTGTCCAGGGGTATTTCTCAACTCTTGTGGACATCCCACTCCTGACAAAGAAAACTCTGTTTCCAACACCCAGACATTTCAATTTTTCAAGCACAAAAACCATCAATTGTTCTTTGAAAAGTTTATGTTTGGGATAAACCACCTGATACTCCAGTAAAGTTATAATAAGTCATCTCTTGCCTAAATCTACTATGTTCTTCTAATTATCCTTCTGTATTTCTATCACACTCAACTCTGGGGTCAATTTATTTCCAGTGGAATAGCTTTTACCTAATTGCCATTAGGATATTTTATTTTAATCTTTAAGCCTCTGTGTTTCCTCTTTCATGGACCTACACTCCTACTGTCTTCTCCTGCCAAAAAATCTCTCATGCTGACTCCCGTCTCTTTGTTTCTTTTCAACCCTTCCATCCTACTTT
This sequence comes from Azemiops feae, assembly GCA_023970755.1. Taxonomy (NCBI): domain Eukaryota; kingdom Metazoa; phylum Chordata; class Lepidosauria; order Squamata; family Viperidae; genus Azemiops; species Azemiops feae. The sequence continues at coordinate 738,536 of JALGBA010000620.1, forward strand.
TTTCCCCACTAGTCTTGCCATAATGCTGGTTTGATACAAGAAACCTGCCCTTTGAAATGTCCTTTTAACCATTGGGACATAAAACTTTTTCAGGCTGAGCGCTGCTCTCGGTCTTTGGAAACTGGGGTTCTATTTCAGAAATTAGAAAGGGAACAAGACAGAAATGTTTCTTGGGTGAAGATTAAAATTTTGCCTGACTTAATTCTCGTTAATTTAATTTGTTAAATAATTAAAGATCTGTACAGGAATAAGGATCTCTCCTTTGGGTTTACACTTTCCTTTTTTTTTTTTGTCATGGAAAAAAAGGAAAAAGTTTGTAGCCTGTTTTAAAGGTGCCCTGGATGGTAGACCCCAGACTTTCAGGGGTTGTGTAAGGTTCAGAAATCTCACCCTACATCAGTGCTCAAAACTTTTTAATGTCTTGCCTACATCTACTGAAAGTCTACTAAAAATACACAATGCAAGATTTCCTGCCATTCCTTCCCTGTTACCTTTGCCTCTATTCAGCTTATTTACTGCAAAATTTAGTTTGGGAGGTTATTGGGGAGGGGGTCTCTTGCCTGCTTTGGTCTTTCATTTCTTACTTCCTCTAAATTCCTCCAGAAACATTCTGAAATAATCATCTGAGGGAGGCCATAATCGTGCATCTCCAAGAACATTCTGGAGAAGTTTCAAAACGCATATATTTTATGCAGCCTTTGGCAGGCAAGAGAGATAATATATGCCCTGGCTCTGTTATTACAGTCAGGCAAGATTTTCCTTCGCCATTAAATTACAGAAACAGCCCAAGCCTTCAGGCTTTGCAAAATTTCGCCCTTGATTAAAAATAAAAGAAGGGGATGGTGATTGACTGCTTATTTTTGGAAGACAACCAAGATCAAAGAATGATGACATTGCCCCCTATGGGTTACATTCTAACATTTAACCTGACCTTGAAATATATACACTTAAAACAATACTGTGTGCTTTTGAAGTTGGTCTAACCGCAAAAGAGGACAAAGTTACTTGCAGCAGTTCAAAAAACAAATAAAAAAAAGAATTTTGGAATCGTAAGAAAACCGCAGTTAGGTTACTGATTCTGGATTCCTGCAAAAAGAAGCTAAAGACCACTAAATGCATTTATATCAAATAAAGATTTGGTTGCCCCAGCTGGAAAATGTTTAGAAATTAACAATAAAAATGGTAAAAAAAACCTGAAGTACTGTTTCTGTCTGGGAAGGTTAAAGAGTTTAGAATCTCTGTTTTTTTTGGGGGGGGGAGATTTAAGTGAGGATTTGATGGGGCCTTGGGGTATTACAATTAGTGCAGAGAGGAAATTTTTGCTTTTACAATTTTGGTCTGATTATTGAGAGTCCTTAATTTATGATGACAACTGGAACAAGAATTTCAGTGGCTACATGATGTCGTTATTAAGCAAGTCACTATGTGACCAGACCCAATTTTATGACCAATTTTACCGCTGTTGTTAAGCAAATCTAGCTTCCCCCACTGACTTTGCTTTTGGGAAGCCAGCATGTAAAGTCACAAATCATAATTACATGACTGCAAGATATTGCAACCATCATAAATGCAATCCAGTTGCCAACCTCTTGAACTGCAATCACGTGAAAGGGGGTGGTATCTTCGAGGATGGATTGTAAGTCACTTTTCCTGAGGCCGTCGTAACTTTGAACTGTTAAACAAACGGCTGTAAGTTGAGGACTACCTGTCATGCTAAGTTCAATGACTTTCCGCTCTCCTACAGGAAAAATCCCGGAGTGTGTTACGGGAATGGTATATCCACAATCCCTACCCATCCCCTCGTGAGAAAAGAGAGCTGGCAGAAGCTACTGGGCTGACCACAACTCAGGTCAGCAATTGGTTCAAGAATCGGCGCCAGAGAGACCGTGCAGCAGAGACCAAAGAGAGGTGAGGGGGCTTCTCTGCCAGCAGGGAATTCAAGGCAGCTATTCTGAATTTATTTATTTATTTGTAAAATTGGTTAGCTGCCCATCTTGCCACAGAGTAACTCTGGGCAGCTTACAATATTAAGTTTTAAAAAAATTAAAATACAGCAGCAGCATACAGAAAATAGCCTGGGGCCAAGGGCAAGAAAATGGTCGTGGGGCTAGAGACATACAGAATCTCAGATGAGCGGGAAGCAGACGGAAAGATTTCCCTTGCTATTCCATCTTCCATACCACTGCTTCTGCCACTAAGACAGCGTTTCTCAACCCCGGCCATTTTAAGATGTGTGGATTTAACTATATGTTATGGCTAATCAATGAATTTTAAAAAAAAAAATGTCCGCAAAGTACAGTACAGTCCACAAAGTCAAGAAGATGGTAATGACTGATCAGCTGAAGCTTTGCCTAGTTTTTATGTAAAACACAGACAAAATAGGAGAAAGAAAGAGTATTATGGTATTTGCTGCCTTGAGTTAATTCTAAAGTAGTAAAGATGGAATAAAAATCTAATTGATCAAACCACAGATAAAAAACAGGAGGGGCTTTAATCACCCCATTATGGCCACCCTCTTGATTTTTCTGACAATATGCTGCAGTCACCCCTGAAATACTCCCAGATCAGAGAAGGCTGAAATATTTATTTAACACGTGCAACTGATTAAATTGTTTTAAGACGAACTGATTTAGTTGGCATCCTGGCAATAGAATTTCGGAATCATGTGGACTGAGGCATTGTCTTTTTCTTTTTGGCTGCAGGGAGAATGGCGAGGGTGGCGTTCTGAAGGAAGGACAGGGCCTGCCCCGAGACAGACACATGATCCCCAGCTCTGAGGACGAAAGCTCCCCCATTGACAGCCCCTCACTGCTCTACCCTGCCTTGCAGCTTTCAGTTCCCAAGGGATCCTCTCTTCACAATGCCCAACGGGTGGATTACCTGCAGAACCAGCCTCTCCACAATGGCCTCTTGGGATCCCTCACTTCCACTCTCGTAAATCTGGGGTCCTGAAACAATAGAATAAGACACTGCCACATTCTCAGTGGATTGCTTCTTTGTTCTAGCCCCCCCCCCCAACATGTAAGTATTCCCATTTCCAATTGAAAGGATCATCACATTGTGTCTCTTTGTAAGAGGGGAAAACTGCTACAACCATATTGAATCATCACATTTGATGCTGAGGAAAAACGAACCACGTTCCACGGGATGGAAAATGTCATGTGTTTTTCTAATTGTGAGAAAAGCTTGAAGCCCATCTGATCTGAAATTTCCTCTATCTGCACATTCCCTGAATGGCCAAATTCTTGATTTTTCCACTCTCTGCACCCTAAAATAACGACAGGAAAGTCACTTAGCTGCAAAAACAGCTATAGAACCAAGCAAATGTAAAGAGCAGATGAGTAACTAACAGCACAGAATCAGGAGTTTAAGGTGAGGATGGGTGTCTGCAGCAGGAACATCTGTTTAAAGTAGAAAGCATCCAATTAAGGTTAATTAGGACTTAGGCCTGGACAGCTGAGCACATACAAACACTTGTCCCCTAGAGAGAACAGATGCAATTTGCGTATCTTGCCACAGTGCCAAGAACCTTAATGACTTGGATAGAGAACCGTATTTGAGGGGTTTTCGAGTGGAACCTGGAAAGGAAGGAGACAGAAACGATTGATCCCCTGCTGGTGGTTCTTTTTGCAGAGATTCAGCAAGAGTTCGTAGGATTGGGATAACCCTGGAATATCCCTCTTGAAAGGTGTGGGATGGGCATTTAGGCCTTTGGGGACGGATTGCTTGAATGGAATCCAATGGTATGCAAGTAGTTCGTCAAAGCCAAATCACATTTTTCTGCCATTTTTTTTAATAAATGTAAAATTGAAAAACAAGTTTATCTTGAGCCAGATTCACTAATTCTTGGTTTGTGTCCAGGTAAAAAACCTACTGCCCACTCGTTTCCTTCTTGCACAAATCTTTGTGTGGTTGTCAGTCTGTCTTGCCTCTTTACCCACCTGTCATGGTTCCAAAGAAAAATGTTAGGTACAACGATATTCTGTGGTAATTTCTGGAATTAGTGACAGAGGCTGCAATTTTCTATTTGAGGATATGTCCTAACTGATTGGGAATTATTTTTAAATAGGCATGCACAAGACCGCGCCGTGGGCTTAGAAATCTCTAGGGCAAATATTATTTCTATGTCAAACTCGTGAAGTACATCATCAGTCTCTCAGGCCCAGATCTACATTTGCAGAATGGGGATACGGTATTAATAATGTTGCTGTACTTTATAAACCGGGATGGCTCAGTGGTTAAAGACGTTGAGCTTGTGAGCTGGAGGGCTGACAGCCTGTGTTCGAGACCCCAGCTCCGCATGATAGGGTGAGATACCATGCCTTCCCCCAACTCCTGCCCACCTAGCAGTTTGAAAGCATACAAATGCAAGTAGATTAATAGGTGCCACTTTGGTGGGAAGGTAACAGCGTTCCGTGCGCCTTTGGTGTATAGTCATGCTGGCCACATGATCACGGAAAATATCTTCAGACAATGCTCCCTGTTGCCTTTCACTTTCACAATCACCCAGCTCAGATCAGAGAAGAGACACAGAGGCACCCAATCAGTTAATTTTACTGCCGTATTTTATTTTAATTATAAATAGAGTTTGGGGGGGGGAACTACCAATAAATATATAAATAGGTAAAAACAATGGAAAAATCCATTGAAGTTTAAAACAGTACTTCAAACAGAAACTGATCTGTGCATAGAGGACACAATCCAAAAGAATAAAGGGATGACTCAGCATTCTGCTGAAACAAATTCCAGACCAATCAAAAATATAAGAGCCTGATTTAAGCTCTTCCTACAGACAAAATTCTCCCTTCTCAATATGAAGCATTAACCCTCCTTAGCTCAGAACCAGTTTAGTCTCTTTAAAACTTCCTAACTCTCCTTGAACAAAAGCAAACCTACAGAATCATTCCTTCCTTGGGATTTTGAAGTACTGGCCCACCTAAAAGGGTCAGTGGAAACTCAACGCCATCCAGAGCAAGCTCTGAAATGGACTTGCCTCAGTTAAAAGTTTAAAACACCTAGAGACCTATATAATAATACTATATAATAAAGCTTCAAACTTGGTGTGAAACAAGCAAGTGTATATGGACCTCAAAAATTCCATTTGTACTCGCCAAATATGGAACTAAACTGCTGGTAACTAAGGGGTGGCTTTAAGAGCATCTATGGCACAAAGCTGTGGGAGAGAGGAAAATCAGATAAAAGCTTAGACAATATATATAAATCTTAGATTTTTGTCTCCAGTTCATTAGAATTATTTTTAAAAGCAGATCCTTTCAAATGGTTTTGTGCTTTTAGATCAAGGATAAAACTTAATATCAATCTTAAACTTGGCATGTTTTCCCGTCATCTAGAGCTACAGATTCCTTTTACTCTTGCTGTTTTCTTCCTGCAGTTGATCCTGCTTTGTTCAAGACCACTAGAGATCAACTTTGGACACAGGTAGAACAGCCTATATAGTAGTAACTGGAACATCTGGAAATCTGGGGGGGGGGGGAAAACCCATCTACCTATGTTTTCATTCTGCTCAGGAAACCCAAACACATAACGACAGATGAAACATTGGTGGTACAATACAATTTAAGGCTAAACAAGAAAATAGATGGGGAAAGCTGATGTCTTGGGGAGACGTCAGGGTAAAATGATCTCCTTCCTTGTTGCTTCTCTATTGCCCTACATTCCCCCTGTCAACAAGACCAGTAAAGCTCCTATTGCTTGATACTTTGCTAAAAATGGAGTAGGCACACACTCTATTGCAGAATCATGGGTAGGGAAGTTCCAACTTCATCAGCAGAGAGAGGACTCTGGACCCCACTGAACAGATATACATTACCATCCCAGTGGGGAAGAATCATGGAATACAGCCTAACAAAGAGATGTTGCCCACTGTCTGGATGCTGGGAATGGATTTCTCAGCAAGCAGCAGATGGAAGGGTTTGGGCGGCTCTGGTTCTTCATCACCACTGGAGAAGTCGTCTCTCACAATTCGGTTGTTGAGGCGGCTGAATCGGCGAGCTTTCATGCTGTGAGAAAGAGGGAAAGAGCATAAAAAGAAAGTTTAGAACCGAACAAGAGGTTTCCTGTTGGAATTATCTGTCTAGTCACACTATACAAGTAGTCCTCAACTTACAACCATACATTTAATGACCATTCAAAGTTACAACAGCAAAAAAATTGAATTATCACCGGTCCTCACATGGCTGCCGCAGCATTTCCATGGTCATATAATCAAAATTTGGGCGCTTGGCAATTGGACTGTATTTAAGACAGTTGTAGTCCTGGAGTCATGTGATCCCCTTTTGCGACCTTCTGACCAGCAAAATCAATGGGGGAAGCCAGATTTGATTAACAACTACAGATAGTCCTCGACGTACGACCACAATGGAGCCCAAAATGTATGTTTGATGACAAATGTATGATGACAAAACATTTGTTAAGTGAGTTTTGCCTCATTTTACGCCCTTTCTTGCCACAGTTGTTAAGTGAATCATTGCAGTCGTTAAATTAATAACATTGTTGTTAAGTGAATCTGGTTTCCCCATTGACTTTGCTTGTCTGAAGGTCACAAAAGCTGATCACATGACCCCTGGACACTGCCACAGTCATAAATATGAACCAGTTGCCAAGCATCCAAATTTTGATCATGTGACTAAATGGATGCTGCAAATGTGAAAAACTGTCATAAGTTATTTTTTTCAGTGCTGTTATAACTTTGAACAGTTGCTAAATGAACTGTTGTAAGTCGAGGATTACCTGTACGTGATTCACTTAATAAATGTAGTGATACACAGTGGAAGTCTACAAGTCTTGCCAAGATTGGACACCCCGGTTCCACAACATGGCCAACTGATTCTCCAAAGAATTACCTGATCCCATTATTCATTGTTGCCCAAAACAAACATACCAATATGGCTTCCGCTCCTGCTTTGTCATCATACGCCACAGCTGGGCCAGTTCCCTGGTAGCTGCAGTGGAAGCCATGCCTGGGCAAGTGCTATGAAGAGAAAACATTTGTTTGATCAAACTCACGAGAAGCAGGCAGCCAAGATATTGTCAATGTCCCTAAATCCCTCAAAGGTTTCAAGAAAACAATGTTTCCATAGTGAGCATTATCCAAGTCAGGAATTTGACCGCCAGGAGTTCAATCTTGACACGGCTCAAGGTTGACTCAGCCTTCCTTCCTTCCTTCTGAGGTCGGTAAAATGAGGACCCAAATTGTTGGGGGCAATATGGTGACTCTGTAAACAGGTTAGATAGAGGGCTGTAAAGCACTGTAAAGTGGTATATAAGTCTAAATGTTATTGCTAACCCAGGCCAAATGTTCTGCAAATAGTTTCTTCGTGCCTAAATGACCTTGGTAAGTGTATTGTGTTAATTCTTTGTATTTTTTTAACATATTTATTATGTTGTTGCTTTATTGCTAAAAAGCCTGGTCTTTGAGGATTTGCTCCCTTATTTATTTGTCCATTTTTGTAAACTTTCCCTAAATGCTTCCTGTTGGCAATATAGTAGTTACGAGACTTCAAATCTACATTGGCCTTGAATTTAAAAGTCCCTAGTTAGCAAATCTGAGCATAGCGAGGAGCTCACTGTGGCTGTAAGTAAGTTAGCCCCAAATTTCACTCTATAAAAATAGGAAGAAGGGACAATAATTGATATTACAGGTCTATTCTAGCGGTGAAGATATACGGGTAGCCTTTGACTTACAACAGTTCGCTTAGTGACCGTTTGAAGTCACAACAGCACTGAAAAAAGTGACTTTATGACCATTTTTCACACTTACAACCGTTGCAGCGTCCCCTGGGTCACGTGATCAAAATTCAGACACTTGGCAACTGACTCACATTTATGACGGTTGCAGTGTCCCCGAGGTCACGCGATCCCCTTTTGCGACCTTCTGACAAGCCACGTCAATGGGGAAGCCAGATTCACTTAACAGCCGTGTTCCTAGCTTAACAACTGCAGTGATTCACTTAACAATTCTGGCAAGGGAAGTCATAACATGGGGCAAAACTCTCTTAACCCGTGTCTCGTTCAGCAACAGAAATGTGGAGCTCCATTGTGGATCGTAAGTCGAGGACTACCTCTATAGTGAGAGAAACTAAAATGCTGCACGCCTGCTAATTGCAGGAAATGCCTTAGTTGGCTGCAGTTTAGTCTCCCTGAAAGAAATTTGCTTTTCCACCTCTCCTCACCGGATGAAGTGCTTGCGGTTCAGGCGACAAAACATGATGAAGCCGTTCACGCACTTCTTCTTCAGCGGCAGGGGAGGCGAGCCGTGGGTGCGTTTCTCGGCGCCGGCCGGTGGGCGCCGGGCTCTCCTGCCCGCCCTCTTCTTCTTCTGCTTCTGCTTCTTCTGCCTCTTCGGCTGGGGTCCCTGCGGCGCCTTGGCCCTCTGGCAGGGGGTCCAGGTGCTGTCGCTGTCCTCCTCGCTGGGGGATGCGGGGCCTTCGGGTCTCACTGGGGGGGCCTCCTGAAACTGCAAGGGGCAAAAAGAGGCCGGGGACATGGAAGCTGATATCCAATAATTGCCCGGATAATAAAACAGAACTTGATCTAGGATGAACATAACTTCAGCCATGTTAGGATGTGGAATTTACTAGCTGGAACAGTAAAGCGTAACCATGGGCCAGTTGATTGATTGGAGAGGGTGGGCTCCTGCATGTGGCCATCTATGCTGTGATTGGCTGCGGGGTGCAAAGGGGGAGTTTCCTTTTTTTCCCGCCTTTTTTTCTTCTGTCTGGGCTCTGTATTGCTGTTTAGATTTACCTCAGGATGTGCCTGACTATCTTGGCTGCTGTAAATGTTAACATATATTTATTTAACATATATATATGTTAAATGAATAGATTTAACATTAATATGTTAACATATATATACAACTACATATTGTAGTTATATAGTTTTATATATGTGTGTGTGTGTGAGAAAATATTGAAATATTTAAATTTTATAATTAAATATAATATTCTATATTAATATAATATGGAATATATATATTTAATATTTTCTCACACACACATACACACACACATATATACAAATATATAACTATATAACTACAAGTTTGTGTCAGTGTCTCTGACTTTATTTTGGACACTTGCTGTGCAATTCCTTGACAAGTAACTTAATCCCTAATTAAATTAGGATATAATACAGGTAGTCCTCGATTTACAACAGTTCATTTAGTGACCATTCGAAGTTATAACGGCACTTTAAAAAGGACCATTTTTCACACTTATGACCATTGCAGCTTTCCCATGGTCACGAGATTTACATTCAGATGCTTGACAACTGACTCATTTTATGACGGTCGCAGTGTCCCGGGGTTATATGATCACCTTTGGTGACCTTCTGACAAGCAATGGGGAAGCCAGAGTCACTTAACAACCGTGTTACTAATTGAACAACTGCAGTGATCCACTTAACAACTGTGGCAAGAAAAGTCATAAAACGGGGCAAAACTCGCTTAACAACATAAATGTTGGATTCAATTGTGATCGTGAGGGTCTCAATTAATTTCTTCAGTTCTGTTTTAAAGCCAGAGCAATATAGGTGACAATGACTACCTTTTGGACAGAAAAATATATAGTATATAGGAGTAGGCCTTAATAAGATGATTAGAAGATTCCATGACCTGATTTCTCTGGCTCACAAATTACCAGTTCCATTCTTCACAACCCATTTCCCACCTCTTGGACTTGTTCACTCCACGAGGATATTATTTCATTCACTCTTGACATGGGGCTGGTCTCGGTTTTACCTGCTTCACTGTAGGAAAGGTAACAGTGATCCAGCGTGAATGCTGACTGCAAGAGAAGGAAGAAATCAGAGGGATGGCATTGTAAATGGAATTAATGAAGGCGGGGGAAGGAAAGAAGAACAGAAAAGAATATTAGGCTTCAAATGTAAGATTTTACATGAACGTATATAACAGTCACCAACCCAAAACCCTGTCTAAAATACCATTCAATCTTGTTTCCTTATCATTTAAACTGAAGTTAGTCTTGGATCAGTTTAACGATGCATGATTTGCAGAGTTGTTAACAACTGGGACAGTGTCTTACTCTCAAAGAGTTGCTTACTGAAACTTAGAAAGACTATTAAAATAAAAATAAATAAGCATGCAGCTGGGCACAGTAAGAGCCAAAGAGTTTGACCACTGAAGAAACTGCATATTGACCAAGATATTACACATTGTAGATGTTAAGACAGCACATGGCTCCCAAAGACACTCTAAAAATTGTTTCTGAAATGCCATAGTAACTGTGTTTAGTTTTTCTTTCCTGTTCTAGAATAATTTACTCCTATGTCTTCTCATTTCTTTACCCTGTTGAGAGTGTGTCTCTGGCACACAACTCAGATGCCAAGGGTGGCCTTTATCTTAAAAGAAACCTGCATATTCCAGATATAATCCAATGCCATCAACTGCAACTGACCAAGCTCACCAAGGTCTTCAGAGAATTATTAGCTACCCTACATTGTAACTGAAGGTTACAAGGACATTGATGGTCTTCTGAATGCAAAACCTCTGCTCCACCATTAAGTCATTCTTGGCTTCTCAGACTGCTTTTCAGGCAAGTGCACATACTGTATAAGTACATAAACAATTTTCACTGGACAATTATACCATACATGCAATTAGTCTCAAGCCAAGTATGTTAACCACTGAAAAATATCCTGTGTGAGTTAACAATAGGAAACAGTGTTGCAGTTATTCATTAACTTTCCCAAGTCAACCTTTGATATTGCAATCAATTACAAAGGACAAGTGTGTGAGAACCACCTCAGATGGAGAGAAGTAAAAAGGACACACGACACACCAGGCTGCCTTTTTCAATCTTGGCTATTTATATCTGGAACAACAATACAGCGACCCAGTACGGGGAGATTTAAGGTGTCAGACCAGCAGCCGGGAAGCCCAAGTAGAAGTCCAGTCTCAGCTGCAGAAATTCACTGGAAATTGAGTCATGGCGACTGGACTTTTCTTAATGAATCTAGATATGAATTTAGCAAAGAAAGATATAAATCTAGCAAATATGCCAGAAACCACACATCATGTTGCATGATGGAATTTCTAGTTTCACGCTTCTGGAAAACAACAGGTGGGGAAAAGCTGGAATTCAGACTCTGAAAGCTGAAATAGATGAATAGAAGATGAAGAAAGAATGTAATATAGGAAGCTGAGTAACAAAGTCCTTACCTTTCTCAAAAGTGTTCCAGCAGGATTATGAGAAAAACTGCTGGACTGAGGAGACAAATACACATCTTCGAATAATACTGCAAAGAAGCGAAATGTTCTTTGAAAAATGTTTTAAAGGTCATCCTCTTCCCTCATCCCATTTCAAGAGAAGGTTCAAGAGAAGCAAGTTTTGTCATTTGCTCTCCATTTCCCTCTTTTCAGCTCGTTCATATGTCACATTTACTGGAGAGTAACACTCCTCCTTAAGAATCACACTGCAACATTGCAGATACCTGCTTCGGGTGATTCATAAAGTCTTGGGGCGCTCCATGTTTAGTTCCCACAGAAATTGTTGTCCATAACAGGCCAATAATATTGACAGTTTTAAAATATTCCACTTGTTCTGCTCATATTTAAAGAGGAGAACAAATCAGGAGGGAATGGGCCTATGGTTACAACCCCATCCTTTTTGGTAAGAAACATGATAAGCTTTTGAAAAAAGGCTGCCTATCAAACTGATCTCCCTCCTTGCTGCCAACTTACCTGGAGAAAGTTCCTCTTGAGCACCTTGGAGAATATGTGGGGGGAGCAGCCGAGCAGGAGAAGAGAAAAGCGAAGGGCTCAGCCCCAAATCAGAACAGCTGTGGCTTCGGGTTCCAATCCCAGGGGAACATAGCTGCATATTTCCCACTGCAATATCAAATGAATCAAATTTACAGGTAGTCCTCAACTTATGACCTCCCAAAATTTCTGTTGCCGAGACATTTGTTGAGTGACTTTTGCCCCATCTTATGACCTCTTTGCCATAGTTGTTAAGTGGACCTCTGCAGTTGTTTAAGTTAGTAACCTGTTTGTTAAGTGAATCTGGCTTCCCCGTTGACTTTGCTTGTCAGAAGATCTCAAAACATGACCTCGGGACATTGCAACCGTCAGAAGTATGAGTCAGTTGCCAAGTGTCTGAATTTTAATCATGTGACCACAGGGATGCGGCAACGGTCGTAAATGTGAAAAATGGTCATAAGCCACTTTTTCCAATGATGTTGTAACTTTGAACAGTTACTAAATGAATTATTTTAAGTTGAGGACTACCTGTATTTCCACATACAGGAAGTCCTTGACTTACAACCATTCCTTTAGCAAGGTTCAAAGTTGCAACGGCACCGAAAAAAGTGACTCTCGACCAGTCCTCAACAACCATTACAGCATCCCCACTGTCACATGATCAGATTTGGACACTTGGCAAATGGCAGGCACTTACAACGGCTGCAGCATCCCAGGGTCACGTGATCGCCATTTGCGACTTTTCTGGTTAGCTTCTGACAGACAAAGTCAATGGGGGAAGTCGGATTCGCTTAATGACTGCATGACCTACAGGGATTCGCTTATTATAGCAAAAAAAAGGTAATAAAATCAGGGGAGATTTACTTAACAACCGCCTTATTTAGCAACGGAAATTTTGGTCCCAATTGTGGTTGTTAAGTCAAGGACTACCTGCACTCATTTTAAAAGCAGATGAAGCAATAAGAAGCAAACCTATTAACAGCACCGCTACCTCTCAGTCGTATTTAGTAAGCCTCTTAACCATTAAAGCATACTGAATTTCATAGAGCTTCATTCTTACTAAACTTGATGCCCTGATCCCCACCAATCCTTCAGCAGTGCCTTTTTTGAACTTTTCTGCCTATTTTCAATCAAACACTTACTACTGGAGTACTTCAAAGGGGACTGGATGGAGAGCCAAGGACTGGCTTGGGGTCCTTCTTCCTCCTCTTCTTCACAAGAGGAATAATAGTGCACCAGCTCCTGCCTGAAAACAATTGAGATGCCTATCAAGACAATGAAGAGACAATATGAGGCAAGAAAAGGAAGGACTACGGGGGATTTTTCCTATTTCGGGGGAACAAGATGTAATTAATCTTTTAATGGCTGCTTTTGGCTTACAGACGTTCCATTTGAACACCATCCTCAAAGCTTTTTCAGTTACAATTTTATTCTCCCCATCTTAAATTCCCCTCAAACCACCTATTACAAAGTAAACTTCCTCTGTTTTGAATGAAGGCAGGTAAAGAGGTCTAACTTGTATTAATCATATCTGATAACACTTGTTATTAGATAAGATTAACCCAGTAAGACACGGTCAAATGTAAGTGAGCAACTGAGGTCAGTAATAGGAGGTCTAAAAAGACCTGTGTTTCATCTGCTTTAGAATGGAGGTGGCGTGCTTCTTGACTTCAAAAAGTCCTTGTCTGTTTTAAAAAGCCACAAACATTTTAAAAATGGTCTAATACAAACCCACAGCGATTTAGGAATTCAGTTTTACGAAATATGAAAAGACAGCACTCAATTCCTACCTCGCCAATGTGTGTCCAGGGCCCCCACTATATTGATGCAGTTTATTGTAAGCCATTTGTGCTGAATACACAGAAAATGTATTCTCATCCCTACATTCCTGGTCACCATCAAAATTCCAGCCTGTCAATAACAATTTCAAGGATAGAGGGGGAAAAAAGTTAAACACTTTAGAATCCGATTTATATTCTGTGGGTTATAAAAAATAAGTTTTATTGTAAACAAAATTGGAATAGAATAACATTTTCTCTATGTTAAGAACATCTTTCTGAAAATTGATAAAAGCCAGACCTGAATCACGAAGGAAGGATTACATGCTCATGTATGCATGCATGGGTTAATATTTAATATAGATGAAACAACTCTAGAAAATAAAAAAATGTAAAGTATTCAGGGTGGATTGTTTTTAACAGACTAGTGGATTTAGCAGAGATTAGCAAGGATTTTGCTAAACTACTGCATGCCACGGGTTTAATGAGAAAATCTATTTCAAGCAACCAAAAATATTTGCATCTTAATGTCAAGTTCTGTCTAAAAATACTTCAGCCGGTGAAGGAGCCTCCCTATTAAAGTGACTTATTGGAAACTAGCAGAATATTTTTTTTCCTGCCCAGTTCATAATTATTTGGAATTCATTGCCATGCCACATAGACAGTAATGGCTTATATAAACATATGGAAAGGATATATTCCTTGCCTGTTAGTAATTAGAGTGAAGCAACTTGTTTAGAGACACATGGCAGGGTAAAGTACTGAATGCCAGACCTTGGGCTGAACATCAGGATTGCAAACATCAAACGGCTGCTGATTGGTTATTGTGGGAAACAAAATGCCAGACTAAGAAAATTGTTGGTCTTACAAAACAGAATTTCTTATGTCCAGACACCGACACAATCTAATAAATCATTTATTTTCCTTTGATGGAAACAAGCCCTCATTAACCTCTCCCATATTACAAGTTATGATGTCTGACACAAAAGAGCAATTTATTCTCTACTGAGTTTTTTTTTTTTACAAAGCAACAAAGAAATTGCACCTGCAGGATCAAATGGGAGTCCAATTTTGCTAATATCCAGAAGATTAGTGTTTGCAGGCTGGTTAGGCTCTGGTAATGGACCCTTAAAATTGGGAAAGGAAGTTGATTGCTTCTGGAAGGATGAAAGAATAGAAGACACATCTCCCACATCAGGCAGACTCTCTTCCTCCAGGTGTGGGACAGCATGGGCAGAGTCCTTTCCAGCCTCCAGAGCAAGGTATTTGCACACTTTCCTGTTCACACCACCACGCCGGTCTATAAAACAATGATGATGCAACCATGCTCAAGGAGCTGAATCTCAGGTTTGACAGTATCTGCCTCATCAAAGCAGGAGCCATAAGACGCTTCTCCCGTAAGAAAATTCTGCACTGAGTTTATCCAGCTGCAATACCAATTTCCTTAGCTCAATCAGTTCCCACATTTTTTATTTCCCTTTTTAACCTCCCCAGAAGGGCAAAACCCCACTTATCTAGTTTCTTTCTTGGCTGAGCTATGCAACTATTGCACAGTACTTGCTGTCCATCAAAAAGCAACAAGCATATTATGTCACACCCACTACCTGCCTCTGCCTGGTATCAACTCAAGATCCAAATAGAGGACAAGAAATGTCTAAAACTACTGAAGTCATCAATGGATGTGAGGCATGGGCTGTAACAGACAGTGCTGCAATGGCTGATCGTGCAGAGGAAGGAAGCGAAACCTACAAAGCACAACACACCGAAGCAACAAGTGTGGAAACCCCAAGCTTGTGGAATACTTCCCAGACCTGATTTGCGGGTCCGTCTCCTCTTTCTGGGTTTCTTGTAGATGCCCAGGGGTTTGGGATTTTTTGCCCGTGGTGTGACTTCTCTGTGCTCTCTCTTCAGGGCAGGTGTCACCACCTGCTGAGATCCAACTGCTTTTAAGAAAGAAAAAATATGGACCACAAGTTTTGCTCAGGTATATCCTCTGCACTGTCTAATCATGGGTGTTCTCTGCCTCTATTCTGGCATTTCCTACCTTTTTGCTCCCCGCTACGACCTTGGAGCAGTGACCTGGCTCTATCGATGCTTGTCTGCAGATGTTCAATGTAACGAAGGACTCGGAGCAGGATTTCTTTCTATTTAAATGTTAAAAACGCAAAATTAAAGAGCAGAAACAGGAAAAGAAACATCTGCCATTTGTATTCAGCATAGTTTGGAATCAGGACATTAACTCTGTTGTGCAACCGGGCCCAATTTGAATTTCTGCATAGATCCAAAATTATAGAACATTCCTTTAACATTTATGATAAATTATATTATTATAATACCTTTGTCAACCTCTTACAACTGGTCTGCAGTGGTATGGGTAACATCTGAGCCAATTCTTTAAGTGTGTTGGTGTAGTTATTGCGTTTCCTTCTATTAAAAAGGAAGAGAGAAGGAATGTTAGATATTTCTTATAAATATATACATGGACTCCCTTTCTATATACATTAGCACTTGCTATTTTTATTCTCCAGATGCAATACTCTCATTGTCCAAATACAGAATTTAGCATCCTAAACAACCTAGTACCATCCTTTGGATGTTATTAAATTGTCAAATATTAATATTTAATACATTAATATCACTGGAAGACCTTTAAATGCCTTCCACTTCATTCTATTCAATGCGACAGTCTAAGATAGATGCATATATGTACTATATCATATATAACTTAGGGCTGTATTAAAACAATCTTTCCTTAACTTGATAGTAATGGTTATTATCATCACCATATTATCATCATCATCATTGAAAATGTTGGATTTTAGGTTGTTTGCTTTCTTTCCTTACCTGTCATCACAATTTTGTTTGAAATTGTTACTGTTTGCTTGCATTTCCTCAGAGCAAACCCACCCTATTTGGTCCCACATCTGTAACGAGAGAAGTGAAGAGAAAGTTTTTTTATTTCTGGATCATAAAACACAAGAAAAAAAAACTGTGATGGGGAAAGTGAAAAGAGTTTGAGGGGAAACCTATTAAGAAAATGTTTTTCAACCTTGGCAACGTTAAGATGTGTGTGGACTTCAATTCCCAGAATTCTCCAGTCAGCATACTTGCTAAGATTAAAAAACATTGCTATAATAGAAAGGGCAAATTGCATATACAATAGAGTAAAGGAATTAGGAGACAGGAGTTCCTCAGAGAAAGACCCCTAAAACAAAGAAAATGTTCCCTGAATGGAATGCTCCATTTTGGAATTAAATGGAAAAGAATGCTATATTTTCTTGCATGGGCTAAATGGAAACCAGACCTACAGAACTCATATGCCAAATATCTACTATATATCTGCAGGGGCCTCAAGACTACAATATCAGCTATCAAACTCATTCCAGACACCAAGAAGAGCTGCGCTCCAAAGAGACGATCACAAGTGGTACATATTTGTTCCAAAAACAGGATTTGATCAAAGCACCAAAGAAAGTAATGGCTATTGCAATTGTTCTGTTGGAGGATCCCGAGGAAACAGACGTTGTCATTGCTAATGGGAGGAATAAAGTGCCACTGTGATAGACAGGGAACCCCCAGCTGACTGGGGAGGAACTATGGAGAGGAAAATCGGCTATGTTTTAAATAAATAATGATATTCAGTCGATCAATGGGGGGAAACACCAGCACAGTAAAAAAAACCAGTGAATTTAGGGATTCAAAATGGCAGTGAAGCTTTTAGAGATTCTCCAGGAAGAACAGAAAAGTGGGGAACAACATTGTGTTATATGGACTATATAAGAGAGAGACAGCATAAGAGAGCATAGGGGAACAGACCTGTTTTGGGGGGTATCCTCTAATAATCAAACAGCGGTGAATAGCCCATCCAAAAGGTAAACTTTGGTTAACTTTCTTGCTCGCTACAAACTGAAGGCCAGAAAGGAAATAACAGCCACTTGTGACTACCCATAAAAATCCTTTTTTTGAGAGAGAGTGAACCCAGATCCCACCTGGAAGTCCTGGGGGATAAAGATTATTTGGGAAGGGGGTAGTGTGGAAGTAAAACTTTCTTTCCGAGAGGAGAAAATAAAGGAAGATGTCAACAGTCTAGATTTTGAAAATTGGCCATTTTCATCAGATTTTGCTGGAAGGCTTCCCCTTGGGGAGGTCCAAAGTTGGTAAGGATGGCAAATTGATGTCAGGATCAGATGCAGAAAAGGGGAAAGGAAGAAAAAGAAGGAAGGGAAAAAAAAGAAAGGGGAATTGAAGGAAAGGAAGGGAAAGAAAAAAAGGGAAGGAGAAAAGGAGGAAGGGGAAGGAAAAGAGGATGATGATGATGATGATGATGCTCATGAGGCAGAATATAGCTAATTTCTCTCTATGGGGGCATCGAAAGCCCTTCCCCCGGCCTGTCTGAGGAACAGATCAGGGATTCAGCCAAGGGATCTCCTTTGCACCCCATTTCAAGCTCACCCTCGTCTCTTTTGACCAGCTTGCTCAAAACTGAACCCCCACCCAACTTATAAACCACAATGGGCAGTGTGCCATGCATATCCCATCATGGCTTATTCCCAAAAACCTAGTTTGACTGCTCAGTGCTACAAACCATCTAGCCAGGTTTGGCCTGAGTTAGAAAAGAGAATCCAGAAGAGTTTTAGCCAAAGAGTTTATGTATATTTTTTGAGGGGGGGGGGGTAGGAGGAAGGAGAGGAATAAAGGATGAGGAAGACTGGGGGACACCCCCCCCCATTCCTCAGATCTTAGTAAACTAGCAATGGGGGGGACATTCATGGAAGGGAGGAGAGCAGCTGATAGGATCTCCTCAGGATACCTTCGCTGCCTTTATGGCGGACACGAGCACGAAGGGGGGAGGGAAGGGGGAGCGGGAAGCAGCAATCACAGCGGCGCGTGCTCGTGCCAGGCCGGGGGCGCGGGCGCGTGCCGGAGTGGGCGGAGAGGGAGAGGCGCTCGCGGGAGGGGCGGAGTTTGCCCATGAAAGGCCAGAGCGGCGGGAGGGCAATTCCCCCCCCTCACAGGGCAGACGGAGGGAACCGATTGGCTCCTAGGCGGAGGGCGGGGAGGCGAAATTTAAGGGAAAGAGAGGCCGGCCAATCCGCTGGCGTGGCTCTCGTTCCCGCCAAAAGGCGGGAGCAGACGCCAGTATAAAAGGCGCGTTGAGCTGGTTTTTTGTGGGATGGGATGTAGAGGTTGGTTTCTTTTGAGAGATGGCTGCAGACCGGCCTCGCTCCTCCGTCGCTGCTGATCAATAGAGCAGCGGTCCTCAAGCTTCTCGAGCTGAAGATGTGTGGACTTCAACTCCCAGAATGCTCCAGCCATGCCATTTGAAGCACTAATTTATATACTATATTTCAGAGGGTGCCCACCCCTATTAGACTTATCCACAAATAAATGGTGGAATATATTTACACAAATGCATCCCAGCCTCACATGCAAATCATGTATATGCTCAATAAAAGTCACATTTAATGCGTTTGCCAAAACTGGTCTGGTAAAAGATCTTTGCAGGTCCTAATGTTTCTAGCCTATTAAAAAGATATTCCTTTTATGTTTTTATTTACCTTTGAGGGAAAATAAACCCACACAAGCTATAAATAATTGGCATAATGGCAATAAAAGGATTTAGCCAAGAAATAATATGAAACAGCATAATCATATGCGGGGGGGGGGGGGGAAGTTTTCCAAAATAGATTTTTTTAATATTAGCTTGAACCATGAGATGGGCAGCAAATAAATTTGATAATAATCTTTGAACTAAATAACATAAATAACACACTCTTGAGAAAAAGGACCCACCCAAAAAAGAGGTTGCTTTCTTCTCATCCTTTCATTTCCTTTGAAATCTCTTCTTTCTGCCCCCAAATAATGAATGTTTATTCAAACAATATTGATTTAGCTCTCCAAGGCAATTGTGGTTTTCATAGAACTACCCTTCATACCATTTTGCGTAACAAACAAAAATCAATCTCTGAAATTTCACGCACAAATAAAAAGCTAGCTGTTTTGCAGATAGGAAAACTAGCCTGTAATGAGTGACCTTTTCACCAAGTTTATATTCCTAGATTATGTTTACATTTTGCTGCTTGGGATTGTATATTTATTTATCCAGGCTGTATTCACAGCTGTGCTTGGTTCCTTTCACCATCTGAGCAGCTTAACAGGTTTAATGAACTATCCATTCGATAAAAGCTTTTATAGTGCCTTTGATTTCTTTCTCCGCAGATAAAATATATATTTATATAGGCTTCCCTGATGTAAAAACATTTTTTTTTTAATTTTTAGGAGATATCTACTCGCTGAATTTTCCTAAATGGAGAATAAACACCTTATTTAGAATTCTGGGATCATCCAATTTGTGGTGATTATTTCCCCCCCCCCCTGCTTCTGTTCCTATAGCTTTAATGCTAACACCACAAGCAAAGCAAGAGGACGTAATGTTTACCTTGAATTGAGTTTCTTTGCAGGGAATGTTTGTGTAAATCATGTGGCTTTTTTACAGCAGCCCAGAGGCTGAAAAACTAGGGGGTTTTGAGATTGCAGAAGATCGATCCCTGCTTTATTGCTGTTTCCCCTCCCCCCCCCATTTCAGGGCTGCAACTCTGCAACATGATCACAACTTTGCTACACATCTCATCCCAGAGAATCTAAAATGCGTTCGGTTGTTCCTGTACATCTTCTTTCTTCCCCCCTTTTCTGCAGCAAAGCAGAGTTTGCTTTATCCCTTTCGCAGCAGCTTTTGTATGCCGACTGCGACTTATCAGATCTAATTTTTATAAACATCAGAAGGCAGAGGCAGCAGAGGGAGAAATGAAACGGGGTTGGACCAGACGTTTCTGATTGCACCCGAGGTGATTTTGGGAGGGCTGCAGGTGTCGTTTCTCGCTTTTGATGGCACCCCTTTGCCTTGGGGGATGACAGCCAAGATAGGTAAGTCAGATGCCAGCTTTAACTGGAGTCTTCCAAAGAAATCCTCTCCCTTGTCGCTTCTTTGTAAGGAGTATTTATTTTCCAAACTTGAGGGTGTGATTCTAAACTCTTGCTTTTATAAGACTAAATCTTGCAACATACTGTACATCACCTTCCGATAGAAGGGAATGTTTATAGCTCAGGGTTGAACTGTAGGCTAGCACTGATGAGGTTACTTACTGTAGTTTGGAAATGAAACTAAATAAAACTAAGAAAATAACCAAGCTTGGGGAGCACCAAGGACCCCATAGTTGTCCTCCTCCTCCTCCACTCCACAAACCCCACTCCCTTAAATCATTGATGATGTTAACTAGTTGGGTTATGAAATGTCTGCAAGGAAACCACCAAGCTCAGAGAGCAGCAAGGACCCCAAAATACAGCACCTTGTGTCAACTCTACAAACTCTTTGTTTGTCTCTGTGTGTCGGAACCGTGACACCTTGTACATCTGATGCTTCCTTGCTATACATGTGGACAATTTAAATGTTTCTGATTCACAGACGTGGGTAAAGCAGCGAGTATGATGGCGAAACCTGGCGGAATTTTCAGCGGAGTTTTCTCCTCTTCGCCCAGCCCCATTTCACCGAGGCTTCCTTTCCTCAAGCATGGAAGGTGACGGGACAACGATCTGCAGAGCTTCAAAAACCGGAAGGGAAGACTCTCCTTAACGGAGTCCAAATGGCCCCACTCTTGTAATGGGTAGCTTGGAGAATTCATCCTTCACGAAGCTGCATCAGTGCTCGCTAGCCGCTAACGCAACCTCCCCGTTTGTTGTGGACATCCCCTATTTGCTAAGTGACAGCCTGACCGCTCTGCTGTCCATCGTGGGCAATCTGTTCATCTGTACGGTCATCTTGCGGAACAGGAAGTTGCGTTCCAACGTCACCAATTACTTTCTGCTCTCGCTGGCTGTGGCAGATTTCCTGGTCGGGGCAGTGGTCATCCCCTGTGCCCAATTCACTGATGTGGGGTTGCCCCAGTCCAGGCCACAGCTGTGTCTCTTGATGCTGTGTTTGCTCTTGATGTTTACCCAAGCCTCCATCTTTGGGCTACTGGCTATTGCGGTGGAGAGATACATCTCCATCCTGAAACCGTTCCAGTACCACTCTCTCCTGAGCCCTCGCAATTCCCTGCTGGTGATTTCGGCTTGTTGGCTTCTGTCGATCTTGACCAGCCTGGTGCCTCTGATGGGCTGGCACGGCCCCCTGCCCCCCAGCAGGGAATGCCTTTTCAACAGCACCATCACCAGCACCTACATGGTCTACTTCAATTTCATGGTGTGCATGCTGGCCCCCCTGGTGGTCATGCTGATGCTGTACGGACGCATCTTTTCGGAGGTCAGGTGTCAGATCCGGAAAGTGGCCGAAGGGGAGGTCAATATCAGTGCCCAAAAGAGACGCCAGATCATCGCGCGCAAGGAGGTGCGGATGGCCACTTCGCTCTTCCTCATCCTTTTCTTCTTCATTCTGTGTTGGCTGCCGCTTCACATCCTCAACACCGTCATGCTCCTGTGCCCGACCTGCTGCATCCCCAGTCAGCTGACCCTGGCCACCATAATCCTCTCCCACGCCAACTCTGCCATCAACCCGGTGGTCTACGTCTTCCGCGTGCGATCCTTCCGAGGCGCCCTTGAAAGCACCCTCCTCTGCATCTGCGGCTCCAGCCCGCTTTCCACATCTGGGAGGATGCCCGCCAACATGTTAGAGGTGCCGCCACTTCATAACACTTTCCTGCCAGGCAAGTGAATTTAAAAGCTAGAGATTTGGGGTCAGGATTAGGATTTTTTTTTTTCTGTTGGTGTTAGGGTTTGATCAGGGGTATGATAGTATTTAATGGAAAATGCTGGAATTAGTAAATATATCCCCAAATATCCCTTCCTTACCAGAGATATAAAAAAAAAATCAGGCATTTTAAGGAGGCAAGAAAAGGGCATTTACAGGACTAAAAATACTTATTTTCTTTGAATTAAAACACATGTAGGCATGACCAGTCTCAAACCTCTGGATAAAAAAAACTGTTCCACTCGGCAAGAGACATCTGGCTGCAAAAATACTCTTCATTTGGTTTGATCCAAGAATCTTTAAGATAGGCTGCCTAGCCAGGTGGTGAAGACATGAGGAAAGAAGGCCAAATGACTTGCCCTGTCAGAAATGTGATAAAATTTGTACTGTCTCCAAGTGCAAACAAGTTTTATCCAACATCTAAGCATCTAACATCACCGTATGAGAAACCCAGTTATTCATAAGTATAAGTCTCTCCGACATCATGAAACACTGGGTAGAAGTGCTTGCGCCAGTAAATAAAAAGCAAATTCAACAAATTCAACAAAATGTTTATTACAAAAAGGAAAAAAAAGGAAAAATCAAAATCCCACAAACAAAACTCAAATGACGGGAATTTCATGAGTCAGCACATCCCAGAACTACACGTTTGTGACAAAAGAAACATCTGAAGGAGAGTTGAGTGTAAGACTAAAGGCAACAGATTCCAGTCTCTTGACAAGGATCCTGTATATGGCATCTTGCCAGGCTCGTGAGCCACGTCGGCTTGTTTACTTGCCAGCAATAAGGGGATTCCTTAGCACTACAATGACTGAATCTCCCCGCAGGAACATCTTTGAGATGTATCGGTCTTTGTTGACCGGCTTGGACTTCTTCTTGCCTTTCCCACTCTTGGGCACCTCGGTCCACATCTCCTTGACGTTCTCTAACACCATGTTGCAGTGCCTAGTGGAAGAAAGGTCTGTTATACAGAGACAAGATTCCCCCAGAGGCTTCTGGTCAATTCCCGACAACCCTGCTGTTCCTTGAATCCCCGCAGAATTCAAGACTGAAAAATATACGGCTCTGAAATGGGAAAAGAACTTTGAGTCCACTGTGCGATGTGTTTACGCTGCCCGCTGGCAGCTACTTAAAGGACTTATGAGCTTTCCTGGGAGTTCACGATAGCCATATTATTGCAGTCCATATGAATCCCGCCTGAGCCCAGGAAAAGCACCAGTTCTGACAGTTGTGTACCTATGCTGGATCCAAAGCACCTTTACTTCTCGGGAACCCCATAGCTGCATACAGGCAGTCCTTGGTTTACGACCACAACCGAGCCCAAAATTTCCATTGCTAAGGAAGACAGTTGCAAACCTAGTTGCGCCCCCATTTTATGACCTTTTTTTGCCACAGATAAGTGAATCACTGCAGTTGTTAAGTGAATCATGCTGTTGTTAAGCGAAACTGGCTTCCTCCATTGACTTTGTTTGTCGGAAGTCAGCTGGGAAGGTTACAAAGGGTCATCACACGACCCCAGGACAGTGCAGCCCTCATAAGCGCATGCCAAATT
This sequence comes from Azemiops feae, assembly GCA_023970755.1. Classification (NCBI taxonomy): domain Eukaryota; kingdom Metazoa; phylum Chordata; class Lepidosauria; order Squamata; family Viperidae; genus Azemiops; species Azemiops feae. The sequence continues at coordinate 762,349 of JALGBA010000620.1, forward strand.
TTGATTAGAATACAATGGAGCTGGAAAGGAACCTTAGAGGTCTTCTAGTCCAGATTAGGTGACCATGAGGATGCTGCGACTGTCGTAAGTCTGGAAAACAGTCATAAGTCATTTTGTCCACTGCCCTTGTAACTTTGAACAGTCACTAAACGAATGGTTGTAAGACGAGGACTACCTGTATTTCTCCTGAACAAGAAACCTCAAATGAACGAGAACACGACAGAATTGTTTCACTGAAAATATAAACTAAGCCCGGAGATAATCTGATGGAATGGAGACACTTCCAGATGAGAACCTACCTATCAAAGGCCTTGACTCGCCCCAGAAGCTTCTTGTTATTGCGACAATTGATGAGCACCTGGGTATTATTTTTAACGGATTGTGTGAGCACTGACAGAGGCCCTGTGTTGAACTCTTCCTCTTCCCGTTTTTGCAGTTCCTCGGGGGTCATCTCACTTTTGGGCTTGTTTAAGAGGCTCCTAAAAAAAAAAAAAGGAAAATAAATACATAATGTTAGATTTTGGGGTTATGCCATAAGCCTTTAATTGGATGAAAATAAGCTCTCTTAATAGCACTATATTCCTTTTAACAAATTATTGGGGGGAAATGCAGTAGATAAATTATGCCCCCTGTTCAGATAACCACCATGCATAACTAAAGGGGAACGAGAGGCAAAGTCTCGTATTAATCTCTCCCATTAATTCTGCAACAGAAAAGCACCAACTTCAGTTCTGCATTAATTTAGAACAATTACCAACAAGATGCTACACATATAAATCACCAGACTACAGCTGTTCTTCAGAATACAGTAGAAAGTTATTATTACTATTTGCCTACTTAGGGTCCCTGTTCTCTAGTTTCCAACTACAAAGATACAAACTTACTGTATATCTTAAAGAGAAAAAAATGTATGGATTGCAAGGCCTGGAATCTCCACCTATGTTTTCCTCCAACCAATAGCCAAATAGGTCCAGAATAATGGGAACAATGATCTATTACATTAAGAAAGGGCTGTTTGATGGATGACGGTATAGCTGCCAGATATTGAAACCAGGAGCCAGTGCTGAATCTCTCTTGGTCAAGCACAGCAAGGTTTACAAGCTACGACTGTCCCCTGAAGTGGGAAACCCACTCCCTGTGTCTGAGGGCAATTGGAAAGACATAATTTATTTCCTTATTTCGTTAAAGTCATTATGGCCACCCAATCCTATTGACTCTAGAGTCTACAGACTGCATTTCCACAACCTACGAATCAGCCAGTCTTGGTTTAGCTCAGTATGTCAAACACCTGCCCATGGGTTCATTTATGGCTTTGTATGCCTTGGAATCTGAGAAAAACAGGTTGAACCAAGGTTAACTGCAGAGAAGAACATTCCTGAAATGTAACCATCAGTCGTTACACTAATTGGTAATCAGCATACTACAGAGCCACTACAGAACTGAAAAATATAAATAGAATAGAACAGAATAACAGAGTCGGAAGAGACCTGGGAGGTCATCTAGTCCAATCCCCTGCTCAGGCAGGAGACCCTATGCCATTTCAGACAAATGGTTGTCCAATCTCTTCTTTAAAAACTTCCAGCGTTGGAGCACCCACAACTTCTGCAGGCAGGTTGTTCCACTGATTAATTGTTCCAACTGTCAGAAAATTTCTCCTTAGTTCTAGGTTGCTTCTCTCCTTGATTAGTTTCCATCCAAATAAAATTCCATCCTTCCAAATAAAGGAGCTCTAAGGATCTCGAGGAAATGGTGACTTAATGAAGTACATTGTTTCCAGCATCTAGTGCTCTCTCCCTTTTCATCATAAGCTCTTAATTGTATAATTTCTCTAAAATTTACCTTTTTATGCTGTTTATTGTATGCTCCTCCAGAGTCACGTTTTAAGGGGGGGGCATAGAAATACGATCACTCAATAAGTAGCTGTCAGGGAAAGAGATCTACACCCTCCACAAAGCCCCCCCCAAAAAAAAAATTGGGTGAGTTCATCCCAGCCATACAAGGAAATATCCCCCCTCCCCAAAAAAAGCAGGACTGGAGGGGGGGAGAGCGCAGACCATAAAGTGAGAGGAGGGAGCTATTCCAGAAGAGAGCTGAGAGGTATCAGTCTTTCAAGAGGCGCGTCTATTCCAGGATTTACGGTAAGGCCCATAAGAAGCCTCTATACATTTTACACAAACACAAAAAAACACAGACACACATACAAGAGAGAGAGAGAGACAAGTCCGTCGCCCCCCCCCCCCCGCAGCCCCTTAATCTCCCTCCCGCCTTCCTCACATGATGCCGCTGCGATGGATCCACCGCTCGCTCGAGAATCGACTCCGGTGCGCTGAGAAAGGAACACTTTCCGCTTCCGGGCTAAAGCCAGGGCGCGCATGCGTCAGGGTAAGAGGGCCAGGAGGGGTCGGGCTCACCCTGGCGGCTGGCGTGGGAACGGCGACGGCGAGCCCAGCGGGTCAAAAAAAACCAACACACCACGTTTTCCACAGCGCGTGCGCAGGACTTCTATCCAGCTTCGCTGAGGGGAGGCGCGAAGCGCCCACGCGGGAAAGCAAGACGGTCGTCCCTGAAAGTGGCCGAACAGAAAAGAACTTGCCTTTCACTCCATTTTGTGCCATCCTGGCTAAACTGACTGGACTTGACTGAACTGACTTGCTACAACAACCCTGCGCGGTAGGCCAGGCTCTCATGAGAGACCCGTGGCCGAGCGGAGTTTGCAACCAAGCAGTTGTGTCCCCCCACTTTGGTCAAATTAGACCCCAGTGGCTACTGGCAGGGTCGGTGAATTATTTATTGCACATTTATTGCGTAAATGTGTGTGTGTGTGTGGGGGGGGTATAGGATGCTCCCTGTGCCAGTTTTCCCCAACAACCACAGCCCTGCAAGATGGGCTGGGCTGAAGGGAAAAACACCAGCTCAAAGGTCAGCCAGCCACTTTTCATGCCTGAAGGAGCATTAGAACTCGGGGCCTCGAAATTCCAGGTCCAGCGACTTCCCCAGGACACCAAACTAGCTAAAGGGGCAGCTGGCATCCCTGCCTTGTTGTCAGAAATGGCCCTTTGGGTCAGTCTTCGATGCACCCCAACCGCCCTCGTTGGAGAGCCCAGCCTTGTTGCTTCTCCCCTTCGATTCTTCTTCGCTTCAGGTCCAACTCTGCATTTCCACTCTTGGATGTTGGGGGAGATGCTGGCTTGGAAAAGAGGGGCCTGCCCCCCCTCCACCACACACACTTTGGGGAGAGGAGAGGATGCCGGAGCCGTCTTCGCTGGTTACCTGATCCACCACGGAGGGATGTTTGCAACACCGCAACGGAAGAGCAAGTTGAGGTTTCTGTTGGGAATCCCTTTAAGCTTAATGATTGGTTGATTTGTATCCTGCCTTTCTTATTTTTACAAATAACTCGAGGGGGCAAATGTACCAGGTATGCCTTGACTTATGACCACAATTGAGCCCAAAATTTCTGTGGCCAAGCAAGACGGTTGTTAAGTGAACTTTGCCCCATTTTACGACCTTTCTTGCCACAGTTGTTAAGGGAATCACTGCAGTTGATAAGTTAGTAACTCGGTGGTTAAGTGAATCCGGCTCCCCCATTGACTTTGCTGGTCAGAAGGTCGCAAAAGGGGATCACGTGACCCTGGGACACTGCGACCGTCATAAACATGAGCCAGTTGCCAAGCGCCCGAATCTTGATGTGACCATGGGGATGCTGCAACGGTTGTAAGTGTGAAAAACGGTCATCAGTCACTTTTTCAATGTGGTTGTAACTTTGAATGGTCACTAAATGAACTGTTGTAGGTTGAGGACTACCTGTGCTCCTTCTCCTATTTCCCACAACAACAACCCTATCGGGTGGGTTGGGCTTAGGGAGAGTGACTAGCCAAAGTCACCTAGCTGGTCTTTGTGCCTAAAGTGGGACTAGAACTCCCCGTCACCTGGTCATTGGCCCAAAGTCACCAAGCTGGCTTTCCTGCTCAAAGCAGAACTAGAACTCACTATCTCCTGGTCATTGGTGCAAAATCACCTAGTTGGCTTTCCTGCTCAAAGCAGAACTAGAACTCACCATTTCCTGGTCATTGGCCCCAAGTCACCTAGTTGGCTTTCCTGTTCAAAGTTGAACTAGAACTCACCATATCCTGATCATTGGCCCAAGGTCACCCAGTCAGCTTTCGTAGCTAAGGCAGGACTAGAATTTATGGTCTCCTGCTTTCTATCTAGCCCGATACTTTACTCATTAGATCAAATTAGCTGTGTTTATTGAACCTCTGCTCTTGCTCTCATATCTGTAATTCTCTCTTGGAAATCAGTTTTCTTGCTCTGGTGCCTGAATACTTCATGTCCCATTTATAGAAACATAGAAAACTGATGGCAGAAAAAGACTTCATTTCCATTTATGTAACTGGGGGAGCTGAGGTGTGTTAGGCCTAGACACGTTGATTTGAGTTGGTTTAGCTCCTTTTCAAAATCTAAGCACCTTGTCGAAAATAGAGATGAAAAACCAGTTCTCCTCAACTTGACTCCCAAAGCAACATCCGATATTCCAACATTGCCGAACTTTTTCAGGCAGGCTGTGGTAAGGCAGTGCATCCCCACCAGCTCGTTTGCGCAAAAGGCCTCTGCTGCTGAGTTTTGCAGCCTTTTTCCTAAGAATTTTGATTCAGAAGAACCGAATCACCTATTTCTTTTGTAGCCTACCTTATAATACAAGTTTTTCATTTGCTTTTAAGAATGGGGTAAGACACAGAAGAAGATGGATGACCTTGTCTGGGCTCAAAACGTGAACGGGCCGGGCCTGATTAAGTTCCAAGTTTCAGAAGGGCCACAAACTGGGCTGGAAAATTGAGGAAACAGTCCAGAATAAGGCCGTAGCAAATCTTACTTCCCCGTGTTGCACAGAAAGGACATGTCCAAGTTGTCACCAAGACTCACGTTGAACTCACGGAAAAAGACTGTGTGATTAAGCTGTCAGTTCACAATATCTTTTAATTTTAAAATAAACAGAGTTGCCAAAACATTTGCCAGCCTTAGAAACTACAAATGGGTAGCAGGGATTATTCATTGGACTAGAATGTGGTGAAACAAAAACAGTCAAGCACAAACAAATGAACTCTGGAAAAGAGCCAAAAGACGGAATGAGGGTCGGGAATCTGGATTCTGGCCAACTGGGGCTCAGGGGGCATGGAAAAGAATCTCTGCATCTACTGCAGGTGGTCCTTGAGTTGCAACAGTTCATTTACCGACCATTCGAAGTTATAACAGCTCTGAAAAAAAATGACATGACTGTTTTTCGTACTTAATGATTGTTGCAGCATCCCTGAATTGCTATAGGCCAGGTCTCCTGCTTGAGCAGGGGGCTGGACTAGAAGATCTCCAGGGTCCCTTCTAACTCTGTTATTTTATAATTCTCCTGCACCTTCTGCTCTTTCCTGTATTCTGTTCTGTAAGATGAGAACAAGCTGACTTTTTCAAGGGGCCCAGTCCCAGATCCCATGGTGCCCTCTTGTGGACAGTGGCCATGGAGAGCCCCTCCCAGAATTTCCCCCTCCTATCATACCCCTTTGCCCCCTCCCTGGAATTCTGCAACCCCAAAACGATGCCCCCTCCCCCCTCTCCCGCCCCAGCTGATCCTGGAATGTTTTGGTTGGTTGGAAGGGATGGGAGTTGTAGTCCTGAAATGCAGAGGGCGCCCGCTTAGGAAAGGCAGCCATCAAAACAGCTGGCCAGGCCAGGGGAGATGGAAAGCTAGTTCCTGGGGGCACCCAGAGGCTCTGCGCCTTCTCCCCGTTTGCTTCGTTTGAGCGACTGGGGGGCTTCGTCGTAAGAGAAGGAATGGTTAACCGGCGGGTGTCTCCCCCTCCTCCCCAAATAAATCCTGCCTTAAGCGCCTCCGCCGAGAAGGACCGCCCGTCTCCCATCGCGGAAAGGGGTTTCGTGGCCGGAGAACGGAGAGGTTGCCTCCTTCGCCCGCCAGGGGGCGCGTTCACACAACCGGTCCGCCGTCCGAGATGCTCGCCGGTGCAGGACCCGGGAGACCGTCCGCCCGAACAGGTGTCTGCGGGACGGCGGGCAGGAGCAGGTCTCTCGCTCCGCCTCGCAAAGCCCTTTGCGGGGAAAGGGGGACTCCGCTCCGGGTGCGCTGGACTACAAACACCCTCCTCCTCCTCCAACGGCCGGTTAGGGCTGCGGGTTTTGGACCCGGCTCGGGACACTGGAATAGTCTAAGCCGGTTGCTCTCCCGACTGATGCGAGGGGGGGGGGGGAAGCCACTGCTAACCGGACCTAGGGTTTAATTCGAATTATCCCATTTGAAGTACAATAACCATGTAAACTTGGAGGCGGTTTTTTGGGGCGTAGGGAAAGCAAAGGGACCCAACCCTACGAATGCATGGGGGGGGGGGTATCTCTTCTTTCCTCGCCTTCCCTTTTCACCCGATCCTCTCCTCTACTTGCGCGTCGTGCAAGTCTCGATGCCAAGCCGCGCCCAGGGTAGCTTAATCCGGAGTCAACTCCCTTGCAGTCCCGCAAGGTGCTGCAGACTCCGGAGTAGGCTGCCCCCACCTCCCCTCCCCCCGCACTCAGCCGCATTCGTCTCCAGGTGTATCCACAGAGGCTCCCACCTGCCCAAAGAAACCGGCGCGACTCCGGATCGGCGCTGGCTCGGAGCAGGCTCTGCGCGGCTAAGCTGCCTGCGCTGAATTCGGCCTCCCGCCCCCCCGAGCTCCCATCCGCAGCCGCGGGGAGGCAGCCTCGACCCAGCCAAGTGCCCGCAAATGAGGGGGCAGAGCCCCCCGGGGCGGCAGAGTGACAGCCTTGCGCCCAATGGCCGCGCAGCTCCGCCGAAGGAGGCGTGCCAGAGAGTCCCGATTCTGCCTGGCTGGAGAGGGGGGGAGGCCTCCTCGGGGTGGGGGGGAGCCAATGGCGCGGATGGGGGAGGGGCGGTGGGAGTAGCCTGGAGGGGAGTGGGCTTCGGGGCGGGGGGCCGAAGGAGCGCGGGCGCAGAGAGCGGAGGGAGCGCGCCGAGCCCAGCAGCCGGACCCGGGCGGGAAGGGAAGGGAAGGAAGCGGAGCGAGCGAACCAGCCAGCCGGCCAGCCATGGAGAATGGGCTGCAGGGTCCCAGGTAAAGCCGGCGGAAAAGCTCCCGCGGCGATCTCCGCGCGTGGGGCTGCTGCATCCTTTGCAAGGACGGGCAGGATGCGCCAACGGCGGCGGGAGGGGGGGAGTCCGGCTGCTCAGAGGGCCGGGGAGGCCGAGGGGTAGGGGTGGGTGGGTGGGTCTCTGCAGGGGTCTCCGGACCCCCGAGACACAGGCACGCACGCGGAGGGGCCAGGTGATGGATGAGTTCGTGGGGGGAATTTGCAGACTCGGCAAATTATTGAATAACATCCGACCCCTTAGTGTCCCCCCCCCCCGCGTCCCCGTCCCCTCGTTTGGTCGAAATTTGCGCCGTGCAATTTGCGACGGGAAGGGCCCCCCCCCACACTTTTTCTCCCTTTTGCACAGAAGACCCTCTCCCCATTCTCGAAAATGGTCCCGTTCTTCTGCCGCCCCTTGCAGGTAAAAGTGTTCCGGGGAAGGGTCGTGGCATCCTCGGTGGCTGAGCTCCTTTGGAATGTGGGTCGGAGTGGGGGCGGGCGGGGGGTCATCAGGAGGGGGACATGCATTATTTGGCCATTGCAAAAAAAAAAAAATTAAATAAACTGGCCAGGTTTGTCATTGAAGACATATATATATTGCTCCTTCGTTTGCCTGTAGTTCTGTGGAAGAAGAGGAAGGGGGGGGGAAGTCTTCTTGGCTGCAAGGAGATCTACTGGATTACAGCAGGGATCTTGCCAAGGGTTCATCAGCAATTAGAGAAAAGGGGGAAGGTGAGCCCCTGTTGGGCTGCCCGCCGTAAGTGTGAGGAGCCGGCCAGATCTCAAAGGCGGACTTTTCCCTCTACCCAGGTTGTGTGCATGCGATTCAGCCTCCATATGCATCTTGTTTACAGTGCGGCAGGCTTCCTATCATGGCCTCTGCCTGCTGCCTTCAGACCCCAGATGGGTTGTTTAATCGTGTGGATTAGAAGGGGGGGGGCGCAGGGAATCCGCCCATGGGAAAGGGAGGGGGGACAGAGGTCTCATGAAAAACTCTTTTTCAAAAATATCTCTGCTTGGATAGTTTTGCAGCATTCTCTAGTTGTGTGAATATGTGAGTGAGATATAGTCTCTCTATATATGTGTGTGTGTGTGTGTGTGTATGCATACATATATATATACTTGTGTTTGTCTGCATCAGTGTCTAAGATAGATAGCTAGATAGATAGATTAGATAGATAGATAGATAGATAGATAGATAGATAGATAGATAGATAGATAGATAGATAGATAGATAGATAGATAGATAGATAGATAGATAGATAGATAGATAGAGGTATATTTGTATGTTCATATCGAAAGGCACTCTCAAAGGAAAAAACCAACAGCAAGGGAACAAGAGCGCACAGCTTGCAACTGGCAGGGATTTTTGTACAGTAGGATTGTGGAGAAACCGACCCAGCCAATCCCGACATGTCACTTATTGTGGCAGTCATATTATTAACAAGCAGAAATTTTGTGAGTGGCCTAAAGAAGCCCATTTTGTGGTCATGTTTAGGAATGTTGGTCTCGCAACAAGCTTTTACACCCACAAAGGTTGGAGGCTGGAAGTTTAAGTCGCCAAGAGAGTTGGGGAGGGGGAAGACAGAGGGGGGGGGGCTTCTGGGATCAACCTGCATTGCCAGGAGCGCTCTAGGCACCTGAGTTTGAGAGAGGGTTTAAATTTTTTTTTGGGGAAAAAATGGTCTTGAAGCCATACCGGCAGACCGGCTCCCGTAGCATGTGGGAGACAAGGTGATCAGGATGTAGGTCAAATCCACCCGGATCTTCCCAAAAGTGGGTCACGGAGAGTATAGATGGGGCGGCAGGGGGCTTTGGGGGTCAGAAAGGAATGAAAACAACCAGCTTGCAGCCACCTTCCACCTGGTGTGTGCTGTTCAGCTTGCCGAAAGGAATTTGGACCTCGATAGGTTGCTTGGGGAACGTGCAATTGGGGCCTCGCCTGGCCGGTTGGGAGGCGGTAGTGTGTGTGTGCCCACGGGAGCATCGTTGCCCCCAAGGGGGTGCGCTGCCCCGCTCCTCGGCATGGCTCCCGGGCTGCAGAATTTGCCGCACTGGCTCTTCTGAGGCAGCTCTGCCTGGGGAGGACAAACCTGGCACCTTTCCACCCGTAACAGGCACGGGGCCAAGGCAGACCTCGCTTCGCCCCTCCCCTCCCTCTTTTGAAGTGTTTGCTACTAGCCTATAAGAGTTTCAGTCTCTGGCGGAGCCTGGCTAAGATGAGCGCGGAGAGCTTGCTGCGGGGCGGAGGCGTGCATCAGCCCTGACCATGACTGTGTAACGCAGGGATGTCCTGGTCAAAGCATCAAAGGTAAGGAGAAGCTTTGATGAGCTGAAATGAGTAAGGCCACTTCAGCCGCTCACCACCTCTGTCCTTGGGAAGAAGGGAACGGCTCTGGGGAAATCGGCACCAGTCGATTCGGCTAAGGACCCGGGATCTATCTCCTTCCCTCCAAAGGATCGTGGCTGGGATTGATTAAATCCAGCCCTACCCAGTTCAGCTGATCTCCTGCCCATCCTGGCTACTTTTCAGAGGTCCTGAGCCATCCCTGCCCACAAAGGGCAGGGCTCCTGCCGGTTCCAGGAGGGCGGTTCTGGGACTCCCCGGACTTTCACCTTAAGGAGAAGCCGTCGGCAACTTTGCAAGGAGCCCTTGGTGTGTTTCCAGCACTGCATCAGTCTTGCAAACTCTTGCAGCCTCTGGGACCGGCTGTTTGGGGTGCCCACGGCTGTGCCCAGCCAGCGGTTGAAAACTTCTGGAAAGTTATTTGGGCTAGGAGGAGGGACCTTTTTTAAAATATTAACCCGCTGCCTGGTAAACGCTTTGCATCAGCGTAATCCGTTGCTTCCGGATTGGGCTTTCCCTTCTGCCTCACATCCTGGCACTGCTCGGGGTTCTCCCCCACAGCTTCGCGGGCACCCTCTGGCGGCCGCTGCTCGCTGACTCTCGCTTTCTGCTTCGGCCTTTTCCCCTTTGCAGGCATCTCGACTGGCTGCTGTCCCAAGCCAGCCTCCTCCTCCTCC